>PVKB01005728.1:0-44192 GCA_004027205.1 Ctenodactylus gundi
GGGGGTGGTGGTGTTGTACAACAGGCCTTGCTGTTTGACTACGAGTTCAGGTTCAGCTTTCTTGGGTCTTGTAAAATCAGCTGCCACTAACCTATAGGCTTCCCAATGTCACATTTTATTGCCAACCGTATTTCTCCTTACCTAGTCACGTCTTTTCAGAAAAGCTCCACACAGACACTTGGGTGGGGTCTGGAGTAGAGGAGAAACCAGTGCATGTTCAGCCCACACTCTCTGGCAGTCTTTCACTTCTTTTTTAAAAAATCTTTTTGCTTAGGTCTTGCCCATCACAGTCTAGTCTAGCTTCTCCTCAGACCTCACTGGTATCTCACTCTGTCTCTGGTTCTTCCCTTCAGACCCAGAGTCAAGGGCTGGCTTCTATCAAGGTCCAGAGAGAGCAGGCTGGCACTGGTGCTACCTACACTCCATGTTCTCCCTCCAGCTCCCATGCAGATGCACCCATCCCCCAGGCAGATTTCGGGTCAGGGCCCAGTCCCTCCTGAGCACCTGACTCACATGCCACTGCCCCCATGACCTCTAGTCCCTAACATACTTTCTTGAACTGAAAGGCTCTAAAAAACATATTGCCCAAATAACATTTTGTGCATCTGCATTTCTCTTAAGTGTGTATATAAAAGGTGCCATACTGAAACAACCTCTGTTATCCACTGTCTACATGTATGCACTGCTCCATATAGCACCTCATGCTGTATGAGAATATGAACCATAATGACTAGGTCAGGTAACTGGCCTACTGCCTCAGACGTTTCCGATTCTTTGCATTCAGGAATATTCAGAATCCTCTCTATTAGCTATTTTGAAATATTAAATTACTGTTGCCAATCGTAGCTATGCTGTAGGACACTTGAGATTATTCTCCCACCTACCTACATCCCTGTACCCACTCTTTTTTCCCTTCCTTCCCTTTTCTTTCTCTCTCTCTCTTTTTTAGACAAGCTCTTGCTACGAGTTGAAGCCAACCTTGAGCATGTCATTAGCGCCCAAAATGGCCTCAAAACTTACAACGCTCCTGCCTCAGCCTACCCTGTGCTGAAATCACAAGTGTGAGCCACTGTGCCTGGCTACCCACCCTAACTGCACACTTTTCTCGCTCACTCTTTTTAGATCACACTGGCCTCTTCCACTTGTTGCAACCAAGTGACCTCCAGAGGGCTGGTGCACCTGCTAAAGTGCTGCTCCCGGGCTGTGTCTCCTTCTTTCCCCTCGGGACTCAGCTCCTTGGGGCAGCCTTCTCAACACACCCGGCCCTCTCCTAAAGTTTGCCTTCCATGCTCTCCCCACCAACATCATTTCATTTGTATATTAATACTAGTTGCCACTGGACAAGGTGGCACACACCTGTAATCCCAGCACTCTGGGAGGCTGAAGCAGGAGAATCCCAAGTTAGAGCTGAGTCTGGGCAATTAAGCAATCTAGTAAGACCCTGTCTCAAAATAACAGAAAGAGCTAGAATGTAGCTCAGTGTAGAGTTCCTGGGTTCAATGATCAGTACCACAAAAAAGTCATGATTTGTAAATCATCTTTCCCGCCTACGTGGCTGAGTTTCATGAGAGAAAGGAATGTGGAAGTACTGGGCAGGACTTGAAATGCATTAGCCAAATAAAATTTTTTCAAAAATATCTCTACTTCTAATCGATTCTGAATACTTTACCTGAAACTACTTCTGTGAAAACAGTAAGTTAATCCCATTACTAAATGAAAGGGCTTTTGGAAGCTTGGAATAGTCCCAAAACGCTTCAGCAATTTCTGCTTAAAATGAAAAGCTAACACTTGGTTTGTCCCAAGTCTGAGGCTGTGGACAGAGGAAAGGACAGAACCTTTCTGACAGTGACAGGAAGAGGAAGGAATTCATATTCACCGATCCCTTTGTGAGGATCAGGAGGACAGGACACAAACTTCAGCACTTCGGCTCGTTTCTCCCTCAGCCCCCAACGGTAGAGGATTTCTCCATAGCATTTCTTAAAGTCATCAAATTGCTGGGTGTTGGCAGGGTCCAGAAGCCTGGATAAAATTCAAAAGATTTCCTGTCAGTTCCTTTCAAAGAAAGCAAGCTCAATATTACTTGGCATTTTCTTGCTTGATTTTCTTCTTCTTCTTCTTTGGTACTGAAGATTAAATTAGGGAATCGCGATCTCTGCACCGAACTACATCCTCAGCCCTTTTCTATTTTTTATTTTGAGAAAGGATCTTGCTAAGTTACCAGGCTGGGCTTGAACTTGTGATGCTCCAGGCTCACTCACCCAGGGTACTAGAATCAGAAGCCTGTGTCACCACTATACTCGTTTCCATATCAAGAATCCTGACTCTGAAGAAATGCAGTCTGGCACCGCAGCTCTCATCTGGGAAGGCTGTTACCTTTTATTTTTATCATGTTGGTCGCGTTCCCGCTCTCGAGGGTCACTGTAGGTCAGACTCCCAAAACGGAGCTCTTCCGGGGAAGACTCCCCCCACGGTGAAGACACAAGCTCTGCCTCTCTCCCCGCTGAGGAAGAATAAGTGGAAAGGAAGCCAGTAATCTGAGAAGGCAAGAAAATTCCTAATTCCTATATGACAGGTATGTCAACTGACTCCAGGGAAGAAAAATAAGCTAGGCCTGCGATTCTGAGAAGTGCAATTACATAGAAGCCTCTGTCCAGGTATTTGTTATGAAGGCAACTTGGTAATGGAGTTCACATGATAATTAAGCCAATTACCATCCATTGATGCAGTAGAATGTTATGCAGTGATTACTTATAAAAAGTTGTAAGTACCATGAGAAAATGTTCATGATACAACTAAAAGAGGAACACAAAACAGCACATACAAATACCCAATTGCTTGTGTACTTGTACATACACATGCTTACACGCAGACCGGAAGAAAATGGTCTGGAACTGTCATGGCTACAACCCAGTATACCCCACAAAAAGGTTCAGGTGTTTAAGGCCACTAGCTGACGGCTCTCGGGAAATGACTGAACTGTGAGGGCTTCTAACTTCACCAGTAGGTTAATCCAGTGACAAGACTGTAATCTGGTGGCGCTATTGGGTGGTGATGGGAAGAGGCAGGGCCTAGTTGAAGGCAGGGGATGCGGGTGGCGGTTCACCCTTGGGAACACATCTGGCCCTAAGGCTCTTCCTCTCTGGTTCTCTCTGCTCCCTGGCTGTTTGAGGTGAGCAGCCTTCCTCTACCAAGCCCTCTGGCACGATGCTTCTGCCTCACCATAGGTCTAAAGCAGATGTCCAGGAACTGAAACCTCTGAAACTGGAAGCCAAAATAAACTATCTCTCCTTAGATGTTCATTCCAGGTATTTGTCACAGCAGCAGAAAGCTGACCAACACAGGATTGTTACTGAATGTTATTTCTAAGGGGGAAAGGACCAATAATTATAATTTTATTCTCTACCTTTTTTGTTTTTCTTCACTGGCATACACTGCTTTTAATTAATTATTTGTTTGTTTAGAGACAAGGTCTTGTCATGTTGCCCAGGGTGGCCTTCAATTTCTAGGCTCAAGCGATCCTCCTGCATCAGTAACTGGGAATAGGGGCACTGCCACAATGCCTAGCTCATATATAATATTTATAAACAAGAAAATCGCAATTATTTTCATATGAAATTTTGAAAGTGTTGGAAACACAAAGACACCTACTCATGATATGGACCCTTACAGCCAGCTGAGCTGGGCACAGCCTTGTTTCTCTATGAGAGCATCATGGAAAGAGGAAGGTAGTGAGAACAGCAGAGGATCATGAAGGGGGCACATGAAGGATAACGGACCACGGGGGTCAAGTTTTTAGTGTAAAGGGCAGGATGGACCATCATTAGTTTCTGAAAGCTACCAGATGATTCAGCAAGGTACAAAGACCTTTCAGAATGTGGCCCATGTAAAATGCAAGGCCAGGCCTTACTGGAAAGAGCAACTCCACCATAGTGTATTAACAGAGATAAGAAACAGAACAACATAGGGAAAACGAGTACATGTGAGCAATGTGCATGCAGCATCTAGAGGACGGGAAGTCCAGTGTGGGCTGTGCCATTCCCACACCTACCTATGTTCCAGCCGCCAGTGCTGAGGCCTGGGTCAGACATACTGGAGCAGGATCCCGAGGAAGTAAAGCTAGGCTAGATGGGAAGGGAACACACAGGCCCGGCATCAGAACACTGCTCCCTGTGAGAGTTCACATTGTGGAAAAGTCAGGCACAGACCAGAAAACAACAAACTTACATATCGGCTATGAGATACTACAAGATTAGAAGACCGGTTAGGAAAGGGCCCGAAGGGGTTCGGTACACCCTGAGGCCGAGACTGGGCTTCGAACACACTGCACAACATGGCCAAAGTCTGCACATCCCGCAGCCGGCAGTAATGAGCCAATCTGGGAAGACAAGAGAGGAAAGCAAACAAATCACAAGGGGACAAGGGAGGATACTATCACTGGTCACGCTGGTTACTGCTGAGGGATGGAGCAGCATTCTAAATCCTGCCTCAAAAAGCCCTGCCAGGAACTTTCTACACAGGCACGGTCTGGTCTTCTGAGAGTTTGGCTACATGGGTTTTGGAATAAATGGTACTGATGTTTTAGAAATGAACTGGTACCCACTCTGAGAGCTTCTGATTGGCATTCTGGGATAGGCTCCAGCACCACTGCAGCTTCTCTGTGAACCAAACACACTAGGCTACCACCTGAGTGCAGTAGTTCACGAGCTCTCAGGCTCCCAACACCAAGAAAAAAATCTCACTGCTGCTGGGGCAGTTCCCATGTGCATTATTCATATAACCTAGAGATATGGGAATATGCTTGGAGAGCACTGTATCAATGTGGTGTTCTCTGTGAGATAGCCACTGACTCTGGAGGAAGAATTAGTAACATTAGCTTTTTTTGCCCCTCCGGTACTGAGCATGGAACCCAGGGCCTCACATATGCCAGGCAAATACTCTATCATTGAGCTATATCTCCAGCCCTTTTTAGAACGTCTTCTTAAATACTGAGGCACAGTCTAAGTTGCCCAAGACGGCAATCTTCCTGCCTCAGCCTCCCAGATGGCTGGGATTATAGGCATATTACTACCACATCTGGCACGAGTATGAACCATTACATAAGACTGATATGAAATACTTTTCTCTTTCAGGACTATTATGATAGAGTGTGAGTTAGAGATAAAAAAGATTTTGCTTTTAAAAAAAAAGACTTTGCTTTTGTAATGGAATAATGCACTTTCCTATCACTCATGTCTAATATGAAGCCTTACGTGAAGCAGATATAACTATAATAAGAATTACCAGCTGGCCTGGTGGCACACCCCTGTAATCCCAGAACTCTAAGGCAGAAAGATCACAAGTTCAAGGCTAGCTTGGGCAAGTTAGCAAGGCTTTGTCTCAAAATAAAAAGAATAAATAAATAAATAAAGGCTGGAGATGCAGCTTGGTAACCAGGCTTTGGGTTCAATCCCCAGTACTATAAAATAAAAAACAGAAATCATTATCATCTCAGTGTCTAGGGCTCAATCTTAACAGGAGTGGAACTTCTCTTCCCAGGCCCTGGGTCTTGATATCATGGATACACAAGTGTTTAACTTTGTGGTGAATTATGTTGTATACTGTAATTTGTGCTTGCCATATTTCAGTGCAATAAATTAAACACAAATTCAATGTTTTCCTGTGTTGCCTAGGAGAGTAAGAGTGTCCTGACGTTGGGAGAACACAGATACTAAGACATAATTCTCTAATCTGTCCCAGGGGCCTAATTTCATAGCATCCAAGAAGAACTTTACCAGCTCCAGAACTCAAATGCCATTGTTCAGACTTAAGTGATTTACAGAATACAACACGAATCTGTGAAGCACTTGTGAATCTTGGGGACCTGAAATTCCTGTTATAAGTGACAAGTACTGGGTAGCTCCTGCTATAAGAGGTTCATTCTGTGTGGAGGTTACATGAGTCCTCAAAGGAAAGGTCCTACTCTTTCCTCTCATCCCTCAGGCCTCGGGTCTTTCTCTTCACTGGCAACAACTAATGTGTTTATGGACCTATAACTGACATTACTCACTTCCCTCATTTTTAGTTCTCAAAACTTACAAGGACTCCAGCAGCTGTCGTCCAAATGGATGCCGAGCCCAGGGTGTCTCCAAATCTGGGTCAGACTTTGGACCAAGGCAAAGATCTGTAGCTACTGTAGCCAGTGACCAAACCTGGGGAGATCAAAGAGCTGCTCAAACTCAACTGGTAAGGACAGGGTCAGAAAGCCCAAAGGAACCCACCTATTCTCCACCTACTGCTGAAAGCCTTGGTGTGAGGGTGGCAAAATCAGGGAGCTTACCAAAGCATGGGACTTTAGGCTTTACTCAGACCCACCAAGTCAGAATCTGCATCTTAATAAGTCTTCAGGAGACCTGCGAGTACCGTGAAGAGTGATAAACACTAACCTTAAACTTTTCATTAGGCAAACTTCGGAGAAATGGCACAATGCAGTTATTCCAAGGGGTCATCTGTTTAACCAGTAACTCTTAAATTTTCCTGCTGATGAGCTGGGTTGGCAGGCAGCAAAGAAGCATATTCCTTGTCACATTTAAGATCTGTGCTTCCTCGGCCAAATAATGAAAAGCTTCTTGCCCTTACTATGAAAGTGTTAGCATAGTCATCGAGGCTAAAGAACAGGCCAAGACTAAATAGTCTTGGCTTTTGGTTGACATTAAAACTCTAAAATACCTTCAAACTTAAAATCTCACAGGGCCTGGAATCACCAGCAAAAAAAATGAACATTGAGTCAGTGTCCCGAGTCTCTGGGCCATGGCCTACTCCTGATCGGTGGCCTACAGGAACAAAGCCTCAGAGCAGGATGCAAGCAGCTAGTGTGCAAAGTGCCATCTGTGTTTACAGCTACTCCCCAGGGCTAGCATTATAACTTGAGCTCCACCTCTGTCAGATCAGCAACAACATTAGAGTCTCACAGGAGCAAAACTGTGAACTGTGCCCGAGAGGGATCTGAGGTGTGCCCTCCTTAAGAGAATGGAATGTCTGATGATCTGAGATGAAGCTGAGGTGGTGAAGCTAGCATCATTTCTCCCACCCCTAACCATTTCTCCTACCCGCTTCACCCACTATCTGTAGAAAAACTATCTTCCTTGGTATTGGTCTCTGATTCTAAAAAAGGCTGGCTCTGAGGTACATACTGAACACATCATAACCAAAGTCCTCATCCCTTGGATATCTTTAAAAATCAAATGCTACTTTTGGAAACTCTTTCATAGAAGCAACACACTGTTGTATGCCCACTAACTAAAAAACACAATTCTAGACTCTGAGAAGTTTGAAAAGAAAAACACATGAACTCTGAGTCCAGGGGTTTATATCCAAAAGGAAAGAACAAATGAAAACACCAAGAACCATCAGACATGCAAACTCAATGAAATTATGCAACACCAAGATAAATGAAAAACGCATAGAAGTATCATTTAAGAGGACAAACTTAAAGTGTGTAGCCCAAGTTGTCCTTGAAACTTGAAGTTTACGGACATGTAAACAATGACCCACACAAATAATTGCTTAAAAAAGGTTAATGGCTTTCTTGGATAGGATAGCAGGTTTCCACCCTGGCCAACAACTTAGCCATGTTATCCCCTCCCTTCATAATACACAAAAGAAAGAGGGACTCTTGATTTTTTTTCTGTAGCTTTTAAAACACATTAACCATTTCATCTTCAATATGGCATAAAAAGAGCCAAAGAATTCTTCAAGTAGTGTCACTGATATCATTTTTTCTGTCTCTTTAAACAGGATCATGTCACAAATGATGATAATCAGAACAGCAGCAGGGCTCGGGGAATGGCATAGCAGTTAAAGAGCTTGCCTTGCAAGTTCAAGGCCCTGAGTTCGATTCCCCAGCACCACATAAACTGGGCATGGTGGCGCACATCTGTAATCCCAGCATTCAGAAGGCTGAGGCAGGTGGATTGTCCTGAGTCCAAGGCCAGCCTGGGCC
Source organism: Ctenodactylus gundi (assembly GCA_004027205.1). Taxonomy (NCBI): domain Eukaryota; kingdom Metazoa; phylum Chordata; class Mammalia; order Rodentia; family Ctenodactylidae; genus Ctenodactylus; species Ctenodactylus gundi. The sequence continues at coordinate 7,979 of PVKB01005728.1, forward strand.
CATAGAGAGTTCAGGACCAGTGTAAGCCACAGAGACAGAGCAAGACCTTGTGTCAAAAAAAAAAAAAAAAAAAAAAAGGAATAACTGTACCATTTCCTACCTCCCAGACATCACCATGAGGCTTTACAAATACTATCTCATTTAGTGCTCAGAATGAGTGTAAAAGCACTATTCCACTGTATGTCGAGGAGCTTGGGGAGGTTCAGAAAGATCCGACCTGTCTACGATTGCCCAGCAAGAACAGTGTCAGAGCCGGGTATGATGGCACATCCCAGTAACCCCAGCACTTTGAGAAACTGAGGCAGGAGGATAAAAAAAAAAAAAGCAAAAAGACCTAGGGATGTAGCTCAGCACGAAGGTCCTGAGTTCAATCCCAAGATCATCATCATCAAAAAAAAAAAAAAAAAAAAAAGACAGACAGTTTTAGAGCCTGGAGTTAAGCTGGGTTTGTCTGGAGACACTGTTCCTACCCCCTTCACTCAGATCAGCCTGCCCTTCCACGTCAACACTGCCAGGAAAACTACTGACAAAGAACCAACAACAAAACACCTTAAGAAATAGTTTTCCTTGGGGAACGTCCCCTTAGGCACACAGCCTTGAGACAGCATTCTTCCATATTCTCAACAAGGGTTCTCTGAGGAAGTTGTTCTTAGGGGTCTCAATCTGCACACAGTCAAAGGCTGGGATGAGACAGCATGCCTGACTGCTCCGCCCAGGCCTCCTGCTGCAGGCTCAGCACTGCTGCCTTTACCCTGAGCTGCCTTCTCTTTGTTCGTGACATCTAGGTGGCTGGGCTGCAGACATAGACTCGCTGCATCAGTCTCACCAAAGGCAGGGATCTGACCATGTTTTTTTTTAATGGGAAATGGGAATCTTAGGGATATTCTATCAGATAAAAATCAAGGAAGGGGCCTAGTATTGATGCGTTTGGAGGGTTACAGGAAAAAATACAGAGCCGATGAGAAAACTGTTAGTAATTTTTTAGTGTAACTCTGATACTAAAGAAATAAAAGCGCAGTGGAGACAGAGTAGATTAGGGGCTGCCCATGGCTAGGAGAAGCAGCATGGAGAGGTGGCAGCTGAGGGCCCAGGGTTTTCCTAGGGTAACAGACATCTGCCAACACTGCTGGTGGTGACAACTCTGGTATATTAACAACCACTGAACGGTACATTTCAAGTGGGTAAACTATGTGCTATGCAGACTACATTTCAATAGAACTGCTTAAAAAGACAATACAGGAGCAGTTTGCTTTAATACACTGATACAAAGATGAAGGAAATTTAAGTTCCTGTAAGATTAAATCATATTTTTAAACTGAACGTGTCTATATAAAGGAACACTTTAGGAAACATTCTGTGAAATAAAGCACTTTAGAAAGTTAAAAAAAGGAACACAGGGTGCAAACCAAAAAGACACACATGCCCATATTTAGGTAAGCAGCAGTCAGGATGGTACTAGGATAGAAAAGACAGGGAGTGAAACAAAAAATATTAAATAAACCTTTTAGGATCTTCCCAAGTAGACAGTGCTAAGAAAAACATCCAGGGGGTTTGGGAAGCTGCTCTCTCCCTGAAGACTGAGAAAGGAATTCCAAACAGGAAGCAAGTCTTGAAAAATGTCACTAACCCAAAACCACCAAGTGAGAACAATGTGCTCTTAAAGCAGACTCCAGAAGCGAGGTTCACCCAGTAAGGAGGCACAATACCTGCACGAGATCCTTTCTCCCCACAAGCATGGCTGAAGTGGCATTCTTCTGACATGTTTCCTGAATATCGTTCACATTCAATCTGAAACATTTTAAAAAGAATAAAAAAGTTTCCTTCTCATCTAACTTCCAGGTCAGCTCCTCCTGGGCTAACAGAGTAGAAGCTGCATCTCTGGCTGTCACTCAAGTCGCTGTGCTCGGTGCTGGCCTTGAGCCCCTTCCGTGCGATGCGGAGACAAGTATGGGGCAACGCTGACATTCACAGGCTGCGGGTTCCTGCTCTGGGGAGCGAAGCTGCCAACCGCCTGGAAGTCGGCAAGGAAGGCCACACACACACTCGCCAGCCAACTAGCTCTTCTGTGCAGTTCCCAGGCGTAGGGGATTTCAGTACGTGCAACTGTGACTGTGATTTCTACCAAACATCAAGCCATGTATGTACTACAAAAGAAACACTTCTCATTATACGCTCAAGGTCAGGAAGAAGGCCATCCAGGGCAAGCTGGTCACTCTCCAGCCACTTCCCTTCAGTGCAAACAGCTCTGCTTTAGTCTATTTTACATTTTAGGTATGGGAGGCAGAATTCTAAGATGGTCCCTAAGATTTCTGCCTCCTGCCACATACACCCTCCATTATCCCCTCCTGAAGAACTGCAGTGAATATTAATGGAATTTTGTTCCTGTGATAAAAAAAATAACTATACCAGGTGGGCCTGACCTAATCAAGTGGAGCAGGTAAAGGGTCTGCGAGCCACTCTTACTGGTCTCAAGACAGATGAAACTCACAAAGCCTTCAATAGCTGCAAGGGGTTGAATTCTTTTTTTCTCATTTTTATTAGTATGTATATGTACTTCAGGCTGGCCTTGAACTCACACAATCCCCCTGCCTCAGCCTTCTAAGTGCTGAGATTATAGGCATGTACCACAACGCTCAGTTTATATAGTGCCAGGGAAATGAACCCACAACCCCTACCCAAGGGCCTGAATTCTGCAAACATCCAAATAATCCTGGAAAAGGATCCTATGCATTGGAAGAGGCCACCATCTGGCCAATGCTATGGTCTTACCAAAGGCCATGCCCAGAGTCCTGACCTGTGGAAACTGTAGGATAATAAATGTATGCTGTCTAGAGTTGATAAATTTGTGGCCATTTATTATGCAGTAACAGAGAGCTAATACACTGAAGTTCTAAACTGCCTTTAAAGTGAACACACTTTTAAGAATAAGACTGGTCGATCCTGCATGGTATGCACAGCTCACCTGAAATCTGAACTTACATGTACAGCTCTCCCAGCGCTTTGTGAACAGGAAGGAGGCATGACACATCCTGGATGATGACCTTCCCAGCAGCCTTGACGGGCCGATTGCCCGAGTCTGACCCCTCGCGCTTGCTTTTCCATCTCCTTGATTTCTAGAGGAGACGACACGACAAGATGTAACTACCAGGCACTCCGAGGGGTGGACTCCTACAGCTGTAGGGCACATCATATTTGCATCATTGGTAATTTGCAGAGACTTTAAATTACGTCATGCCCACAATTACAAGAATCAGCATCTGTAGGAAATAAAAGGACGACAAAGGGCACTGAGCTCTTGATCCAAAATATTAACAGGATAGCCCACTGCAGGGCTATCTACATTCTGCAGGGGCTCAGAAATAGATGCCAGGAAGCCAGAATTAATGAATTAATTTTAAAACAGCAGGTAAATAAGTTAGTAAAGATCTCAAAAATATAGAAGAACAAATTTCAAGATTGAGTTCGGTATCAGGTTCAAAGTTCTTGCCTGAAACTATCAAAGTTTTTTTTTCTTCTCAGTTTTAACAGGGTTTGTTGAAATTTTAATTCAGACACAGCAGTATGGGCTCTGCAAACCTTAAGCTATAGAGAAAGAGAAATGTGGCAGCTCGAGGAGAAGTACCTTACTTTTCTAGCAGACTTGAATTATTTCTAAAAAGTATTTCTAGAAGGTCAAAAATACTTGAGTCAGGGGATTTGAGTAATGGCCGTGGGACATCCTGAGCAAGTGGCGCTGCTCCCAAGGCCATCCTTGACAGTGGCTACTCTGTGGAGTCTGTGTTGGGAAACGGGAATGTCCTGGAAAATAAGAATTATCACGGTACAGCCCCAGCTGGTATCTTCCAAATGACAACCAGATAAGGGAGCCATGGTCTACTATATTCTACTTCCAGAAGTTAAAAAAGGGACCACCAAGTCAAGTCAACTAGGGAGATGTAAGGAAGGGAGCGACATATTTATTAACAAACAAGACCACAGGAGCCAGTGAAAAGTGCCTGCAATTTGGAGTTAGAAAACCAACACTAACTGGCCTTGCGAGCCCACGTACTGGCTCAACAGGACCCTGGGCAAATTCTCAGCTGTTCTTTCACCTCGTGCACATAAGTCTGCCTTTGCTCAGTGAGAATTGTGGCTAATGATGAGATGTTGTCCCATCTCACAAGAGCAGTAAGGCACAATGCAAAGATATGGGTACAAACTGTGTAACCTAAAAATATCTAATTATTACAAAAACATATAAATCCCTAGGAATCTAAACTAGCTCTTTATTTAGATTATCCACCAAAAATATTATTTCCAAAAGTGATTTCCATAAAATCACTCTTTCATGAATTAATGTTGGTCTAAATCCAGGCATTTCTGACCCCTGATGTCCAATCTAATCCCCAAAGGGACCGGACGCATGTAACTTGCGGTAGGGCAGCCTGAGTGCTGGAACCCCAGGATTTATCCAGGATGCCCAGACTAGTTCTGGGTGGGTAAACAAAGAAGTTTAACTCAAGCATCTGTGAATCGCTTATCATAATTTGAAAATACATATGCTGCATCTGGAATCTTAACCCTATTGAGCCTTAAAAGTAGTTGTTACTATTTATTTACTTCTTATCCACTTATCCACAGAATCTCCCCCCCCCCCAACACACCCTTTTTCCTGTGAATTGAAACCAGAGCCATCTCCCAGGCTTTTTATTTATTTATTTTTATTCTGAGGCAGGGTCTCACTATGTTGCTAAATGGCTCACGCTGGGCTCAAAAATCACCAATTCTCCTACCTCAGCTTCCCCAGCAAGTCGTAATTTTTGAAAACAAGGGGAATCTTAATCTTAATCTATATGGGGAGTACCTTTCAATTCTCCAGTGCCCTGGTCTCTTACTAGAGAGTTACGTGCACACCATCCTTTACCTCTCAAGCATCCTGACTTGGGTACAAATGAGGGAAGGACATGTTAAAGAGCAAACAACCTGTCACAGTGGGCTGGAGCCAGGCAGTGTTAGCTGACATAAAACAGCCAGAGTCACCCACAGGCCTAACATTATGTCTGACCTGTTAAATGAAGGGTCATTTAGTATATGTCTACCCTGCAGTGACAGTCAACAGCCAGAAATGATAGATCATTAGGTACTACACAACTGATCACCTCAAACAAGTAGTGAAAAAAAAATCTAGGATAAAAAGATTCCACGTGGAGTGGAATAAGACCCATCTACCTTGGGCTTCTTGGGTAGGTGGAAGGCCTCTAACCATGGTTCCAGGAAGTCACTCTGGCTCCTTGTAACAGGGAAAATGAGAAGCACTGGACAACTGAGCAACTCACAGCAGCTCACTTCACTAACAGCTGAAACAGATGCAAGCCACATGAAGGATGGTGTCTACTAGCTTTCAAATACACTGAAAATAGCCACAACCTCCTGACTTTTGAAGCAAACCTAATAAAAGCATCTTAATTACATGAAGGCTTGTGTGAAAAAGGTCTCACTTGCAAGTAAACTGACAATGACTTGTCCAAAAGGACCAATTTCGACTTGGGATGTAAAGTCTTGCTTCTTGTTTATAGCACACTGGTCCCTGCTTACGGACTGCTCGCCATGGCTGGCACGCATCTCACTGGAGCTCCACAGCACGGGGCATCATTCCACTGCATACATGGGGCGTGAAGATTATCCAAGGTCACAGCTACATAGCTGGGATGTGCAGTGGCTGTTAGGTCACTAAGCCCATTCTTGCTAAGTAGATTTTTGGTACTGTGTTTGATTTTAGCTTAACAAGGGAAAAAATGAAGTCCAGGCTAAGCTGTTAGTACATAGTTTTAATCATTTCTAGTAGACTCATTTCTGCATGTGAGGAGTTTAACATTCGATGATAGGGTTACCTGCTCCAAACCACTTCTGCAACTACGCTGCTATTCAGTCACTCTTCTGTCAAGCAACATGACGGCAGATTCTGACCACATCTCCATATTTCATGTTGGGTTTGAGAGTCTGTGCCTCAAACATGAGTGTTTATCTCCTTTTGTGGATTTATTAAGATCAGGCACAGTCAGACAGAAGAAAAGTTAAGAGTCCAGTGAGATGTCTGAGGAATCTTCCTCGATTTGTGGTTCTTGTAGAAACAAACCAATGTGAGCTATCAGTACCTGATGACAATGTAAAGACAGTAGCCCTTGGCTGGCCTCTGCACTTGTCCTTCAGTGATTTATGGAAATCTGAATTTCCTGGGATTTCTTGAGACACCAGCCTTCCAGGAGTTTGTTTTATTTGTACTGGGTGAACAGGAGGTACTTTCTGGAACCACTGGATTGTGATTTTAAATATAAAATATCTCTCCATTAGGCTACAGGGGTTACTGGGTAATCCTAATAGCCAATTATTCTGGAGATTCAAATATAATAATGCTGCCTAAGTGAAAATATACTAAATCTCTATAGTCAGATGTTATTTGGGGCCTTAGTTCTTAGCCGCTTCCTAGAGAAGAAGGTGGAGAATTTTTCAGGTCTCCCCTTCCAGGAATTTGGCAGTAAAAAGCACTTCTGCTCCACCCATGCCCAAGACTGGCTTTACTTCTGATATCTGACAGACCATTTGGGGAGTTTCTCTTATCTATCAACTGTCACGTAAAAACACATGGATTCACAGAACAATGACATTCTAAGCTAAGGAGACGTCACTACACCTGGAGAGGGCAGGGTACCACAAACAAAAAACCCTTCCCCCACTGCGTTGCTCCAGCCCCACTCCGAAGGGCTTCTGTGAAGACACTTTTCTGTGCAGTAAAATTGACACCTCTGGAAGATAAAGGTCTCTGTATATCTCTTAGGTCTTTTCAATGCTCCATCAACAGAAAATACCTCTTCCCCACAGATTTCATGAGAAGGGACCGAGGGCAGAGAGACAAAGCAAGACAGACAAATCATTACGTGATGAGCTTCAGGATGCCCCTCTGAGCATCCTGGGAAGGTGCTCGTGGAGTACAGCAAAGAGGGCAGGGAAGAGGCGGGGAAGGGGCCACTTGTGCAAACAGCACTGAATGACAACCAACAGCCAGCTTGCGACTGTACCACCAGTGTTACTGCTACAATTGGAGGCAACATCGATGCCAGTAAATGGGTTAAATGTAAAAACAGCCCAAGAATAAGCCACCAACTGCTTTGCAGAAACCCCATTCAACAATGCATAATTAGCTGAGTGGGCACAGAGCCAAAATGAGTTCCTATTTAAAGGGCAGTGAAAAACAAGGACTTCTGGCAAAATCAGAGGAGCTTCGGTAGTCAGGCTGGCTAGGAACCAGTTCTGTGAGGAAAGGTGGCCATGTTGGTGGCTCTATCTGCACGTTGTTGGCAGCAGTGGTACTTGCTAATCAGGTTCCTGATTTCAATTCAATATATAAAGAGTCTACAGGACCTTCCTCTAAACATTATGGCAAATGAAATTTACACAAAACCTCAAGGATGCCTTGAGGTCACCTTGGCACTACTGAAACATGAAGGGGTTAGGAGAGGAAGACAGAAGAGAGGTCGCCAATAGGAGGGGTAGGAAAGGAAGAAAGGAAAAGGGGATATGTAGGGCAGAGGTTTTACTGTCAATGCAAAATGCTGCTGGTGAGGAAAAACAAATTGTTCCAGAAAATTCCCAAAGGATTATACTAATTTCTGTATCGTGCTAATGAAGTAGGTGGGCACGTTCCTCTATGAACTAGACCAAGTATAGACAGACTAAATGATGGAGGCCTCTTGTATCTTCCTCTGCTCCCTGCATGCCAAAGGTAGGCTTTTGAAAGCCCCGTGGTAGTACACAGATGCTCCAAGCGAAATCAGGTAAACTGAAGGGGTTTAATCAAGGTCCTTTCAAGAGCTCGGGAACAAGTTTCATTTGCAAAGAAGTTCATTCATGATTCCTAATGTTTACCCATTCAAAACACCATGTTGGACCAAGGATATTGTCCTTGGAGCCTGACTCCTCAAAGAGAAGAACTGATGGTTGCTGGTCCTAAAAGCCAGCTAGCCTGTCATTTCAGGTTCCTCAAAGCCAGGCAGGTGGCATTTTATTCTTGGGCCTTTGGGTAGAGACAGGATTAGTTAAGGAGAGCATTTGCACAGCGCACAGTACCGGGAAGTCGTTAATTGCTTGTATGGACCAACGTCGCCGGGCAGAGCGAGGAGACATCTGTGCGTGAAAACGTTACACCCAGGAGGAGGGAAGAAAAACACCAAGAAAATTAAAAGGGAAAAAATATAGAATAAATGAAAGCTTCCCACACATCTGATGGATTAAAAGGTACATCTACTGCAACACTGGGACTGAAATGACAGAAAAGTCTGAGCCTAAGCACAGCAGTATTTGGGTTCCTTAACTCCTCCCACCCCAACTCCAAACCCAGCTTTAATTTCCTTGTTCCTTAGTCACGTTTCAGGGCACAAGAAAGCTGACGTTATCATGGCTCTGACAAAGGTACTACAACACGGCTTGAGGTTTCCAAACAAAGACTGATTACAACACAAGCAAAGAAATAGGTGAAGACTATGTTCCCCTTTCTCTGACAGATGAGAAAGAAAGCTCTAAGTACACCCTCATTCCCAAAGGGAAGAAGCTCTTCCATAGTTTCAACATTCAATGCTTAGGGACAGTGTGACTGGGGGCAATGAGAGCACTGGACATCTTAATACTGAAATTGAAGGACTATTTTCAGAGCAATGCTGCAGAGAACAGGAGCCCTGGAGAATGAGGGAGGAAGGAAGCTAAACTGAGGTGGAATTTTTTTTTTTACTTTGAGGCAGGGTCTCTTTCTGCAATCCAGGCTGGTCTTGAACTCTCTAAGTAGCCCAAGCTGGCCTTGAACTCAAGGCAATCCTTCCTCAGCTTCACAAGTAGAGAGATTACAGGCATGCACCACCATGCCAAACCTACACGGTACTGGGGAATCAAACCCAGGGCCTTTTGTACTTTTGAAGCGAGGGCTCTAACTGCTGAGCTACATGCCAGCCCTGCAGAAGAAATTCCTCAGGGCACTCTGGCTAACAGCCAGAACAGCTGAGCATGCAGCTAGGGGCACACCACTGAGATTATGGAGGTCCGAAGTACTCTGTTAACATAAAGACCTCCAGTTATTAAGATCACAGCTAATTTAATAATTAAACTAAAGATGAGAGGTTGCAAAACATTTTTAAAATGTATAAAGGGCAATGTCTAATGTTGACCCAAAGCTCTGGACCTTCTAATTTTTCCTAGAAATGAAAAGTATTTCTTTAGCAACTAATGGTTGGTTTGTTTGCCAAATCATACAAGTTAGCATCTCTGTGCTCTCTGACTTCCTGTAAAATCCAACTGGCTTTCAGGTCCCTCTGCTTCCTCAGTGCTTAGGGAAAAAAAAAAAAAAAGCCTTGGAACCCTGGGTGAATAGAACTGTTTTGATATAAGTAGGGCAGGTTACAAACACAAAAAAGACAAACAATAGCCTCCAAATGGCTCGATAAAAGTCTTTTGCAACCTCAAAAACCTTCTCATTCCCTCACCACTAGCCCTGCTGATGGGCACATTCCCGATTCCTCCACTCTCTCTCATTTGAAGCTCTTGTGGCGGGTGGAAACTGAAAAGGGAATAAAAATACACAACAGAAAAATGGGGGCACAAAAAAGGAAGCTGGAAAAAAATAATAAAAATGATAATCATTTGAGGGTTAAACTAGACTCCTTAGGACTAGAAAATAATCCTCAGAGAGTGATGACCTCTGTGAGGAAGACAAGGTAATCTCTAGAAGACAACATGTCGGCATTCTATTACTTTACTTCCTCCTCTGCTCTATTAATGTAGAAGAGGCAAGAACAAGCCATAAGGAGACCTAAGTTTACTTCAAATTCATCACAAAATAAAACAAAACATTTTTGCCTTCTAAAGCCAATAGATTGAACAACATGAAACTTTCTTTAGATCACAAATGAACAAACGATGAAATTTCATACAATTTAACTTAAGAATTATTAGATCATTTATTAAACTGTTTCCCTCCCTTGCGGCTTCTGAGAGTCTAGGGATGAATTATTCATCCCCGTCCTGTGTGCTTATTAATGCACTCAACTTCACGGTATGATTTATAGTTTCCTCTACCTATGTCATATGTTAATACACATTTGCAACAACAACAAGAAAAAATTTCATATGAGGTTATAATAAAAGCACTCTTCCATTTAATTTGGTCATTATTTGAAACTTAAAGACCACATAGTAGGTGAGACTAAGGTACTAGAACAGTCCATTTTCTGTGGAAAAGCAACATAATAGAAAATACCTCCAACTGAAGTACCACATTCCTTCCTCCATGCCCCAGAAGATCCTCTCAGCTACCTGCTTTTGGTCCCTCTTTATCACTATAGTGTTTGTGGTTGAAGAGGCTGGACCATGATAAACATGAACACGGATTGACCAACACCTTTGCAAGTGAATAGGTCCCATCTTGGAATTGAAGTTACTTTGACTACAAAGGGGATGTACACACTACCACAAAGTCAGAAGTGCTTAGTCAATCTATTCTGCCCAAATCAAACCTGAGCACACACTATTAGCACCTGCCACAAATAGAAGGGAACTTTGAACTTCTCTGAAAACAGATCTTCTATCCTCACATTAAAAAAAAAATTAAAAAGTTATCTGGGCTGGAGGAATGGCTCGGTGGTTAAAGCACTTGCCTTGCGCTTTACCTGAGTTTGATTCCCCAGCACCACATAAACTGGATGTCTGAGGCAATCCACTGAGGCAGTGGATTGTCCTGAGTCCAAGACTAGCCTGGGCTCCATAGTAAGTTTAGGACCAGCCTGGGCTACAGAGTAAGACCTTGTCACAAAAAAAAAAAATTCTCACCTTTATCTAGCCATGAGTTTCTCTGGATTTTATGGCAATTAAATGCCTTAATTCCAAAAGGTTTATCAAACCATCTATTCAGTTGCCTTCCAGTTTGCAGAAAATAAAAAAGAGCTAAAAATTTTTGTTCTGCAGGTGTTCCAGTGAGGTCTGTGACAGCCAGGAGGACAGATCTCCATCAGAGAAGTGAGGAATAGGACTGGGGAAAGCTGCCTAGGAAGGCAACAAGAAGTCATTTTCCTTATTCGCTGGACTGGCTTTGCTCCCAGCTGGCCTGGTCTCAAACATCAGTTGCTGCTACTTACTTCAGTCACATACAAAGTAAGACTAGACACAGTCAGAGCTGGTCAGCCCTCACCATGAACCAAAGGCAAACACTACAGTGAAGTCAAAGTGAAGATATTTCCATTATCTAGTAAAAATTGTTTTTTTTTTTACTTAATCTAATTATAGACAATTCATTATTATTTAGTGGGGGGTGGACTACAAAGAATTCCTCAGGACTGAATCTGTGTAGCATCTCAATGGTAACTGTTTAAAACTTCATGTCAACTAAAGCCTCGGTAAGTGAGTTTCTCAATCTGACACCACAGAAAGAAAGCATGCTTATAGTCAGTCTCATGTCCTGCCTGCAGCATGCTGTCGTTACCAAAACTTTATGCCAGCTTGATGATAACAACTTAATGGACAATGAATTCCTCTTAATAACTCTGGCACATAAGCTCAGGTAATTTTTGTATAAACTGATCCATTCAAATAGCTACTTAAGTGTTCTTAGTGAAGTAGAAAATCTTTTAGAAATCAACTTTAAAACTCTCACAACTTTGAAATTTGAAATGCATCACAAGCCCAAGCCTTCAGAGACACCCTTTAATGTGGTGACAAGTGCTAAAATGCCCAGGGAGACCTGAAGCTGCTTCTGGCACCTGAGATCAGTGGGATCAACTCAACAGACAGGGGGTTACACAGAAAGGGTTAGAGGCACCCACCCACAAGCCACACTGGTTAAAACCAACTGACAGGAACAAAGCATCAGCCCTTCATGAACAAACTAATCAGGCAAGTGAAACACTACACATGGATTATCACTAACTTAGCTGCTGTGCATGGCGGCTGGGAGACAACAAGCAAGAACCCAGGGGACAGGGTAAGGGTCAAGGCAATGACTCTGCCACTTACCCGCTCCTTGTAGTAGAAGGAGCTGATGGAAACCTGCTCTTTTTCGCTGCGAGTAGGGCTCCCGCTGTATAACCGAAGGTTCCCAGGGGCCTCTGTGCGAATCTTCATTGGTGCAATCAAGCCAGTATGATACGCAGACAAGGCTGAGAGAGATCTGTTGGTGGAGATGAGAGTTAGCCATGCTGGCTATAAGCTTTTCAGAGCGCTATTGTTAGTGCTTGATGAATCAAAAAAGAAAAGTCATGAAAAGAAAGAAATTCCAAAAGAAACTCTAAAAACAGGACCTAAATAAAACTTTTAGGAAAGTGTTATATCTGTAGGAGCACAGAATGCTTCTGTGACTATATACACAGAAATTTAAAGGAATTTACAAACTACTAGAAATTGTTTGCTGAGAATATAGTCCAGGCTAGTCCTGAATTCACTCTGTAGCCCAGGCTGGACTCAAACTCTTAGCAAACCTCCTGTCTCAGTGCCTGAGTACTGAGATTACAGGCGTGTGCCTCCATACCTGTCTGACTTTCCTATGGTGCTGGGGGACCAAACCCAGGGCCTTGAACAAGCTAGGCAAGCTCTCCAACCACTGAGCTATGACTCAAGTCCCAGTTAGTAAATTCAGATACAAGGTTAAGGTCAATTTACAAAAATTGACTGTTCCATATATTAGAAACAAATATTGGTAAAACAAATATTTAAAACATTTTACTTAAAATACCATCAAAATATCTAATACCTAGGAACAAATTTAATAAAGCATATCAAATACCTAGAAATTTAATTTAAAATTGTGGAGTGAAAATATGAAATATTGCTAAGAGAAATTAAAGAAACACACCAATGTGATTAGAGGATTCCATATGGTTAAGATATTAATTTCTCTGAACTGATATATAGAATACAATTCCAATCAAAGTATAAGCAGAGGGATTTTTTACAGAAATTAGGCTGATTTTCTAATTTTATGGAAATGCAAAATGATTCAAAACACAAAACCAAACAAGAACAATAAAGCTGAAAGTCTTCAAATATCAGATTTGAAAATTTAACTATGAAGGCAGCATTGTAAGTTAGTGCTGGCAAAGGAAAGACAAAGAGAGCAATGAAGAAACAGGGTCCACAAGCAGACCATAGAGGGGTCACCAACTGAGCTCCACCACAAGCATCAACGCTGACTCAATGAGTAGCGGGAATCTTTTCATAATAGGGTGAGGATAACTGTTTTTTCTACTGAATAAAACAAACTTTGATCCTTACCTCACTCTGTACACAAAATAGAGATGAAACTTAAATCTGAAACTAGTATTCCAAAAGATGCAAGATTTCTTTTGTGACTCTGGGGTAGAGAAAGATTTTTCAAAAATAAAAGTCACTAACCATAAAGTTAAGAAGTGACAGACTGAGCATCAACGACATTGAAAAATGCTGTTCATCAAAAATCATCAAGGAGAGAAAACCAGGCCATACATTAGGAGAAAATCAATATACACATCCAGCAAAGGATTTGCAACCAAAACAACCACCACAAATATTACCAAATTACAAATACAGATCCCCCCCAAAAATGTACACAGTATTTAAACAGGCACATCACAGAAGGTCAGGGACACACGGAACTGTTCAGCATCACCAGTCATCATCATGGAAATACTGATTAAAACTGCAATGAGATAATATTTCCCACCACAATGTGTGTGTCTATGTGTGCTTGCGCATGTTCTGACATGCCAGTAACTAGCTCTAGGGCCTTTGTTCTGAGCAACACCAACTCTTTTCTATTTTTGACTTTCAGACAGGGTCTCACTAAGTTGCTAAGTTGCCCAGTGATTGAAGCAGTTACCTAGGCAACACAAGGCCAGACTTGATCCCCCAGAACCACATAACAATTGGGAGAAGGGGGTACACGCCTGTAATCCCAGCTCTCCAGAGACTGAGGCAGAAGGATTGTCATGAGTAACAGGCTAGCCTGGGCTAAGTAGAAAGGTCAGGACCAGCCTGGACTACAGAGCAAGATGCTGTCTCAATTAAAAGAAAGAAAGAAAGAAAGAAAGAAAGAAAGAAAGAAAGAAAGAAAGAAAGAAAGAAAAAAGAAAAAGAAAATTGCCAGTTGGGCACAGCGGCAGCACATACCTATTATCCTAGCCACTCAGACTGAGGCTAGCCTAGAAAAATCAACAATATGCTGTCACAAAATGAAGGCTTAAAAAGGGCAGTCAGGTAAGGAGGCACACAGACACATGTCTGTCATCCTACCATTCTAGAGGGCTGGGCAGGATAGAAGGACCATAAGTTCAAGACCAGCCTTGGGCTACTTTCTGACTCAGCAAGACTTTGTCTCAAGATACACAATTTAAAAAAAAAAGGGGGGGGGGGTGGCGCTGAAGATGTATCTCAGTGTAAAGGCTGTGGGTCAAACTACCTCCAACAACCAATAAGGATTTGGCCCTTCTCAAGCTAATCCTTTAAAAAGGTATCCTTCATGTGGATTGGTAGAAAACTTACAGTAGAAATCTCAGCTTTTCTGTAACTTAACAAACTCTGATCTTTCTTGAATGAAACTTAAATTGGAAGCTTACCAAAGAACTAAAACAATCTATGGCCAGAAGAGCTAAAACAAACTGTCCAAGACAGGCTCAACGGGCTTTCTCTGATTCGTGACTTCTCTTGCCCCCATAGATGTGGGTTCCTAGACTGAATCTCCTAGACTCACCTGGGAGTAGGTTCTGTGGGGGACACTGCTCGGTGCATCGTCATGGGCCTTGTGAAATACACCAGGTAGCCTGACAGAGGAGAAAGCACACAGGCACATCAGTGTCAACACAGTGGTTGTGGACAATCCTAAAGCAGGACCAGGGGATCTTTTTTTCTATTTCAGTTACACCTGAGGGATAAAGCACATTTTCATAAAACTGTAAAGGCTCATGACTACAGCAACATGTAACCGGAAGAAAGGTCAGAATCTCCAGGATCCAGGGGACAAGACAAAGTCCTCACAGGTTCTTTACATACCTCTGCCAAAGGACCTGGCTCCAAGCTGCGTGTGATGGCACACACCTGTAATCTCAACACACTGACAGGCTGGGACAAGAGGATGGCAAGTTCAAGTCCACCCTAGGCAACTTAGTGACTAGACAAGACCATGACTCAAAAATAAAATATAAAAAAGGGCTGGGAATGTATTTCAGTGCAAGGGCTCTCAGTTCAACCTGTATGCTAAACACAAACAAAAACTGGCTCTGAATAGATTAAAATTCAAGCTCATCAGAATGAAAATATATCAAGATTTGAGTTCTTATAGTCTTAGGATACGCCCACAGACACAAATTCAGTATCACACCACATAAAACTACCAAATTCTTTTTGAGCCAGGCATGGTAGCATATATACTTGTAGCAAGAGGACCACAAGGTCAAGCTCAGCTGGGTATCTTGGAGAGATCCTGTCTCAAAAAAAAAAAAAAAAAAAAAAAAAAGGCTCAGGATGTAGTTCAAAAGAAGACTTTCTGAGTTCTCAAAAAAAACAAAACAAAATTTTGTTTGGAAATATTTATTTAGAATACATTGCACTCCAGGCTGCACTCTCTTGAACCAGAAAGACAAACCTGCTCCACAGAACCTGGCCCCTGAAGTCCTGGGAAAGGGAATATTGGCATCCTGGTAAGACCCATAGGCAGTGGTCACCCGAGCAAATGTCGGCAGGGGTGGTGTGACGGAGTTGGGGAGTGCAAACGGGTTGCTGGAAGTGCTGTCTTCTTGGTTCTGAAATTTAAAAAAAAAATCACAACCCATCTTCAAACTGAATTATAAAATTGGGATACAGTATTACAAAACAGGGGGCCCTAGATTTTGGGGAGACGAAATGAAATAAGATACCAAAGCAGAGGCTGGTACAATTCTCATGCTGCCTACCACAAAAGACTCAAGGCAGGAGACAAGCTGGCGCAGGCAGGGCTCCAAACAGCTCTGGTTGCGTTTGACTTTTTGCAGTGAAGTGTCTTTCAGGATCTAGAAAAGACCCAAATACAAGACATTAAGGACAGCACCTTCCTTCCCGCTCGGCTCCACTCTGCAAGGTGGCCACAGTGTGGCGGTGCCAGGGGACTAGGGCAGGACTGGGCCTGAGGGCTCCAGCATGACATACTGTTGTCTGTGGAGCTCTGTGAGAAGGTTCCATTCTGGAGCCTCCCAGGGACAGCACAGCAGACACACCCCTGGCTTTCAAACGTAGCTTCTAACAAAGAACAACTATTCTTTTCTTTCTAGTGAATTCCGCCCTTTTCATCTCTCCCAAACTCATCCCCTACAAGAAAACGGTAGCATCTTGGAGGTAATACCCACTGTATTACCAACCACTCAGCCATACAAATTTCTCTAGCGGGAGTAGATTTTCCTCCACTAAAACTTACAATGTATTTTTATTGTTTGTCCTTTAAAAGTGATAGCACAAGCTGTCAGTGTGAACTGTCACAGCTAAATACAAGCCAGGAATCCCAGCACTTCGGTAGACAGAGGCAAGAGAACAGAAAGTTTGAATCCAGCCTAGGAGATTTAGCAACATCGTGAGACCCTGTCTCAAACAAAAAAAAGAACCTGGGCCAGGTGTAATCCCAGCACTCAGGAGGCTGAGGCAGGAGGACTGCTGTGAGTTCAAGGCCAGTTTGGGATATAGCCACATACTGAGCTCAGGACCAATCTGTCCTGCAAAACAAGACCTTACCTCAGGAAAAAAAAAAAAAAATGAAGAAGTAGCTGGGAATACAGTTTGGAGCTTAGGCCCTGTGTTTAAGCCCAGTGCCCTTGCCCTTCCTCCAAAAAAGAGGAAATGCCACACTGAAGATATGCACATGGATTGGACCACACTGCCACTACCCCCATGGGGCTGTGAAACACATGACATGTGCCCAGCCCAAGCTGGGGGGAGCACTATGTGAAGACGTGTTAACACAACAAAAAAGTACCAAATATCACAATAATCTTGCATTGATATATGTTGACATGATATAAATATTTTGAATATGCTGGATTAAATTATAGTATTATTAATTAACCTGCTTCTTTAATTTTTTTAGCATGGCTACAGAAAAATTTGAAATTACATGAGGCCTGCATTATATTTCTATTCAACAGTGCTGAGTTAGATCTTTAAAGTCACCTTCTAAACTGATCATTTGATATTAATTTTTTTAAAATCTTTTTTGTTATGTCCAAATTAGGCAATGAAACATTCAGAATCCAAATTTAAAATGCCAAAGACCACAAAATCTGAGTAATTAGCACATTAAGAATCCTTCAGTCACTCAAAAAATGTCTAGTTGCAAATGACACCACAGGACAGAACACTCGGTTTTGTACAGTCCATGCAGAATGTCTAGTTAAGAACAATATCACAGGACAGAGCACTCTAATTTGTATGGTCCAAAACAGACAAAAGCTAA
Organism: Ctenodactylus gundi; assembly: GCA_004027205.1. Lineage (NCBI taxonomy): Eukaryota > Metazoa > Chordata > Mammalia > Rodentia > Ctenodactylidae > Ctenodactylus > Ctenodactylus gundi. The sequence goes on from PVKB01005728.1 coordinate 25,437, forward strand.
CCAACACTCGGGGCCCTGGTTTTGTCGGGACAGTACAGTTCCTTCACTCAGTGGATTAAACAGAAAAAGAAAAGTGTATTATCCTTGGCTCATGGGTTTTCTTACCTTTCTTTACTTTTTTTAGAGACAAGATCACACTATGTAGCTCCGGCTGGCCCAGAGCTCTCAACCTGCTGAGCGCTGGGAATACAGGTGTGCACACCACGACCAGGCCACATGGGGCTTTTCAGTGAAGGCTGCATCTGAGTAGCTCTTGGTGAAGTGACACATAAAAGCAAGACTGAAGTCCAGCTGCCAGGCTGGGGGCCTCCACTCAGACACTGCTGTCTCCACAAACCTGGACTGTGGCTACCTCCAGGATAGAACTGGCTCCTTTCATGGGACCAATTCCTTTTAATAACTGCACATTCTTTCTGATTATCAGATATCTATGAGCTTAAGAATATATCTTACCTATTGTTTCTAGGTAAGTACAATTATACTGCAGGATTCCTTTTTTTTTTTTTTGACACAAGGCCTCGCTCTGCAGTCCAGGGTGGTCCTAAACTCACTATTTAACTTTCGCTGGCCTTGAACTCACAACAATCCTCCTGCCTCATCTTCCCGAGTGCTGTGATTATAGGTGTGCACTGACATACCCAACTTATGTGGTGCTGAGGGATCAAACTCAGGGTCTTGTGCTTGCTAGGCAAGGGCTCTAACCATTGCACTATTCCTCCAGGCCGATGCAGGATTCTTTTCTTTTTTTTTTCTTTGAGACAGGGTTTTACTCTGAGTTCAGGCTGGTCCTGAACTCACTATGTAGCCCAGCTGACCTCAACCACATGGCAATCATCCTGCCTCAGCCTCCCAAGTGCTGGGATTATAGGCATGTGCCACCATGTCAGCTTCTCATGCAGGATTCTTAACCTAGGCTTAATGCACAGCTTTGATGTGACCTGGGAGCAGATCATATACAATTCATACACTGACAATGTTTCTGAAGTTACATGCAACATTTGTGCAAATGTTTCTGAAGATAGGCCCACAGTTTTCTTACTTCTGAAGAGTGTCTTGATCCAAAGTTCAGAACCATTGCTCGGATGTTATCTACATAATGGAAAAGACCAGCACAGTGGTTCAGGCCACTGACCTGGCAGAATGTAGGGAAGAGATGATTTATCTTTTTTATTTTTATTTTTTATTTTTTGGAGACAGGGTCTCACTCTGTAGCCCAGGCTGGTCCTAAATTCACTACGAAGCCCATGGACCTTGGACTCATGGAAATCCTCCTGTCTCAGCCTCCTGAGTGCTGGGATTACAGGTATGTACCACCATGCCCGGCTTATGCGGTGCTGCGGAATCGAACTCAGGTAATTAGTGCTTGGCATAGTGCTTGCTAGGCAAGTGCTTTAACCACTGAGCCATTCCTCCAGCCCTGATTTATCTTATTAACCTGAGTTTTCCCTCAATGTCACTATTCATTATGGACACTGATAAAAGGAAGGGCCCTACCTTTAGCAGCTTAGCTTTCATGGTGGATGTTATGGTTGTAGGGTTAATAAACTGGAAGGAAGGGGCAGCGTTGTTGGGGTACTGTGCCGGGAACTTCACCAGCATCTTGACACGGTGGTTGCTACAGTGCACAGACACTGTACAGCTCCGGTCCGCTGCGTCCATCTGCAAGACACAAACCCAGCTGCTTTGGAGACGAATTGCAAAGGCCCTTGAGATACACATGGATCTTCTTTCTTTCTGGTTCCTAGAACACAGCTCTTTACACATGCTAGGCAAGTGCTCTACTACTGAGCTACATACCCAGCAAGATACAAATGGATTTAAATAAGCTACATGAATGCTTCATGTCCTTCATAACTGAGTAAAGGGCAAAAGTCTACAAAGACAAATTAGACTGGAAGATAATTCATTTGCAAAACAGATTTTTAAGCTTTAGTACTAATTTAATAAATTCAAAATATTTTGACTTGAAAGGGCCTTATCTCAGCTCAGTCTGGGTAACTCTGCAACTCAGGGAGACCCTGTCTGAAAAAATAAAGAAGGGCTGGAGAGGTAGCTTTGTATGAAAGCCCTGGGCTCAACTCTAAGAATTTTTTTTTAAAGCTTCATCTCAAAGGTTTAGGGTGTCTAAAACTTATATTTTGAGATGAAAAAAATAACATGAGTCAACTGAGAAAGCACCCCTGGAAAAACCTAGACAGGGAAGCAGATTAGTGGCTGTAAGGGCCTGGATGAGGGCAAATGGAGAGTGGTTATTCATAGGTATGCGAGACTTTTTAGGGTAATATGTTCTGGAATTTGACAGTAGTGATGGTGGCAAAACCCTGTGACCATAATAATTATAAAGTAATTGCATACTTTAAAACAACAAAGAATTTTGTTGTATAAGAATTGTATCTTATTACTGGGCCTGGGTGAATCTCAACACTTTGGAGGCTGAGGCAGGGAGATCTAAAATTCAAGCCAAGCCAGGGCAATTCAGCAACTTGGTGAGACCTTGTCTCAAAAATCAGAAATAAAAAATGGGCTAGGGACATAACTCAATGTGAAGGCTCTGGGCTCAATACCCAGCCTCCTGAGGAAAGAAACTAAAATCTCCTTAAATCATATCACTCAACATCCACACCGTTGTCAACTGAGCCAAAAAGGGAATATAAGCTGAGCTGACCCAGATAGCCAATTAATCTGCTGAGTGCTGGTGCTGCCAACTAGAGAGGGCAGCTGGGGGCTAGTGAAAACAGCCAGGCATGTAGAAACACTGGATGCTCTGATTCAAACATTCTCTGTTCCACCAAACGGCTGCTGACCACAAGGCATTTTATCACTGGTGTCAGTTTCCTCATCCATAAAGTGAGGAAAACCACTTACTAAAAATTATCGTAAAGACCACCTGAGATAATTGCTTAATAGCACATTATCTCTGCCTACAGGTATCTAAACCTGTGTAAAAGAAAAAGCTAACCAAGCCTTAAAACTCCTTCCTAGAGAGAGATGCAATTCTCTGAAGAAAGGAGTTTTGGTACCTGCCCAAAAGTAAGAAAGTGTTAAGTGAACAAAGAGGCTCTGCTACCTTCTTACTGTGAATCTAAACCAGCAAGGACACAATCAGCTTGAAAAGGATGACAGTACAGCACAGCAAAAGAACCTGAAGAGTCGGAGAGCTTCGGCGCCAAAGTCAGCCCTGCCACCATGCTCCCCACAAACTCCTGCCAGTCTCTATGCCTCCCAGGGCAAGCGCTGAAGCATCCGAGGAGGGCCTAAGTGGAGAGCCTAAGCTTCAGCGTGCTTACGAGAAAACAGTAAAGTCAGGAAAAATAGTGAGCCTGAGGATGCAGCTGAGAGCCAGAATGCTCTCCTGGCAAGCCAAAGCCCTGGGTTCAGCACTGCAGGGGAAGGGAGCAAGCAGTCTGCATTTATGAAACACTTAACTTACTTCTGCTATCTTTTTGCAATACTGAGGATTGAACCCATGGCTGGAGCCCTGATCTGCATTCCCAGCCTTCTCTCTCTCTCTCTCTCTCTCTTTCTCTCTTTCTCTCTCTCTCTCTCTCTCTCCCCCCTCCCCCCTTCGTTGACACAAGTTGTTAAATTGCCCAGGCTGAACTGGAACTTGTAACCTCCTTATTCAGGCTCCCAGAGTGCTGTATTTATGTGTGTGCCCTCACATTTAAATAATACATTAAAAAAAAAACAAAACAAAGCAAAACAAAACATAAAACTAGGAATTGGGACAGTAAGCAGAGACCTGTTAAGGTAGCAAAGCTGTCTGCTAGCCAAAATCATGGCTGAAACAGTCTACTCTCCACCAAAGACCATCAGTAAGCATGAGACACAGCTCATTAGGCCACAACATACCTCCACGTTGACATTCCGGATTTGCACATTGATCAGGGAGAATTCCTGCTGCAGAGTCTGTGGCAGGCCCAGCTGGTCTGATTTCCTTTCTTCTAGGATGCTGCTTGGGAGATCTTCCTTTAATGCTAACCAAAGAAATGTTCCATAATAGAAAATATTTTGGAAAGTGGGTCAATTCTAGGGCATCTGCCACACAACTCTGAAATATATGGAGTGAACCCTCACCTAAGACCTCAGTCTGACATATTACCTTCTTCCTCTCCATGACTGGAGTTGTGCTGGTGATCTGTGTCCTGGGGGTGCAGGGGCTTCTCAGGCTCCGGGAGAAGAGAAATGCTGTCCATGAACTCATCGACCCCATCTAGGATGTCATTGGCACAGAGCTACAACACAGGGTGGAAATTGCAGGCTAGAGAAGTCAGTGGAAACAACCAGCATGTCTGGTTAAGGAGCTCTGACTTAAAAATGGGTATCACAAAGGACAGATGAGGCAGCTATGAACTGACACAACTAAGGCAGAGTTCACCCAGGACCAACTCTCCCTGGTTAAGTACCCAGGATAATAGCTCTCTTAGTCTACTCTGAACATTTTCTTCATGTTCTAAGTTTATGCAAGGCTCAGGAAAAAAAAATTAAATTCTAGGATTTAGTATGTTATTCAGCTGAGGAGTAAAAATATCATAGCCTCTAAGAATTTGGAGCAAATACACTTTTTAGAGAAAACAAGTTGAAAGGCGATAAATGAGACCTGACCAAAATGCTCAAGTGATTTTCTACTAAGCAGTACCACAAAGTTGACCTAGCACTCTCCATTGCTTCTGTGCCAGGCAGCGTGCCACGTGCCGTCCCCACAGGGTGTAGCTCCCGTGAGGTACGTTCCCTACCATCAAGGGATTCAGTTTTGAATGAGGAGGAGACAACCCCACGAAGAGGCAGTCAGGTCACATCAGCTACCACTGTGGCTTATATAAAAAGCAAATACCACAGATGGGAGGAAAATTGAAAGCAGCTTCATAGAAGCAGTGGTGCTGATGGATGAAAGGGCTCTGCACATCTACAGAGTGTAAGAGTATCAGCCCATTGAGAAGAGAAGGACATGAGGCCCACAGGACACCTGCTCAGTGTGGTACCCATCCTATTTCATTGCAGGGCAGGAGAAAAAGACATTTAGAGGCTCTTTGGCCTTAAAGTGCTAAATATTTTGGCTCTTCTTTTTAGACAGGGTCTTGCTCTATAGCCCAGGCTGGTCCTAAATTCACATGGAGCCAACCTTGACCTCAGGCAATCCTCCTGTCTCAACCTCAGTCCCCAGTGCTGGGATTACAGGCATGTGCCACCACATCCAGCTTATGCAGTGCTGGGGAGCCACCCAGGACATGCAAGCTGTTTAAACGCTGTTCCATTCCTCTAGCCCCTACTCTGGCTCTTAAAAGACTTCAAAGCCAGTTGGTATATCCAAACCTGTTAGCCAGCCAGTATGTATTAAGTGTCTATTGTGTGTTTTCTCACTTCCACAAATACTGAATCTCGCACTTTGGGGAAAGTTTCTAGCATATCCAGTTATTGTCTTCACAAGAACCCTAAATACATACCCTCTGCATCTGGGAATCCACCCGCCACATTCTCAAGGTCTGGTCCCGGGACCACGTAACAAGCTGGTAGTCCTTGGACCCTAGAAATCACCAAACAACAATCCTAAACATTAAATTCTGGAAGAAAAAAAAAGCCTCTTGTGATTCAACATCTATTTTGTTGCATGTCTAATGGAGTGAGATTCATTCATTCATTCATTCATTCACACACAGGTGCCCCAGCACCTGTTCACGACCATCTCCTCTCTGCCTGTCACCGCTGTAGGCACGAGGATGACAGCACAAACTAGATAACGGCTGCCTTCACAGCTCTCACACTCCAAAGGTAGAGAAAAGACAAGCAAATACATATATGATAAAACATCTGATGGTGCTAAGTGGCATAAAAAAAAACAGAGGATAAGAGGACAGAGGCTGATGCGAGAGCTACGTGGGATCGGCCGCACTGAGGAAGGCCCACTGCGGCAGACGCTCCAGTGAAGTGAAATGATGGCCGCGAAGCAGCAGGCCGAGAGCCGTGCCGAGAGGCAGCGTCACGCTGCACTTTCACCTCTGCAAAGGTTCGTCCTTTTCTATGCTCCTGAGGGATGAATACATTTTTTTCTGTAGAAATGAGCTGCTTTAAATGCACCATGGCATCTTACTGTTCCAAAGAATTTTTTGATAAAGTGATGCATCTCTTTATAAAGTGAATAATCAACCTTTCATCTTCTTAATTAACTGAATCCTCTTTTCACATATTGGGTCCGGTCAAAGGGAAATTATTCTAAAAGCTTCAGGGTGCTTTATGAAAGATCAGGACAATTAGAGTTATGACACAGCAACTAGAAGCTCCCTCATTAGAAATAATTTCATCCCATTACCTCATTTTATGGGTGAGGAAACTGAGGCCACAGAGAACACGATCAAGAGCCTGTTCTCATCTTTACTGGTTCCTTCTCTATGTCATTACCTTTAATCAAAAAACATTAATATATCCCTAGGCATATCTAACAAAACAGCAAGTATCCTGAACCACCGGGAGTTCCCCCACCTAGCCTCATGTATGCCCCAGTTACCAATGCTCTGATCCCTCAGTCGGCCTCTTTACATGCCCCTCACCGTAAGAAAAAGGTGTACTAAGCGCTTTACAAACTCGGCTCTTGGACTTGCACCTCTCCCTTGTCCCCCTCATGCCCAAGGCGCTGCTGCTCTCCCACAGACCCCTTTCTTGCATCTTCTCCTGCCATCAGAAAGGGCAGCAGCCTCCCCGACAGCCTCATTCCACTCCTTGCTTCTGAAGGTAACATACCAGTTCCTGCTGCCTCTTCGTGCTACTTTATAGTGGCTTCTGGCCTCAATCCCCTCTGGAACCCCTCTCTTAATGACACGGCTCCCTTTTGTTCAACCAAATCCTCCTCTCTTAATTGGCACTTTGATCCTGCCACAACACCAGAGCCCACAGCTTCCACTTCCTCCCCGCAGTGCAACGTTACTTCCCTTGCCCATAACACCTGCTTCCCTGTGTACCCCTTTGAGAGATCTCTCCTCCCAGTGAAATTCAAAACAGCAAAGTATAAAGTGAAACTGACCGAGAAGACACAGCAGTAAAAACAAACTGGCACAACATTAAAATATAATACTACAGGACAGTTAAGTTTATAAAAGGTTTAAAACCAAGAAGACTAAACTACTTTTAGGAATTAACACATAAGTGATATAGCCACAAAGAAAAACGGAAACAATAATTGTTAACAAAATCATTATGACAGAACCACTGTGGGGGAAGAGAAGACACTGCAGTCAGGAAGCTTCTGGAATCTGGCGGAACCTTGTTCTAGGCCTGGGTGGGAGTCACATACATTTCACTTCACAGTTATGAAAATGTACCTGTTCTATGTAATTTTCTATATACATGATATATTTCATAGTAAAAAAAATTTTTTTTAAATAATCTGTAATCAAAATTTCACTACTGGCTAGATAGTTCCAATTCATATAACTCACCCCAACATCTTAAAGATGACATAGATAAATGAAAATGGGTTGCTAAAAACTCTTGCTCTGGGGCTGGAGAAACAGCTCAGTGATTAAAGCGCTAAGTATCCGATTTCAATTCCCCAGAAACATATAAGCCGAGTGTGGTGGCACACACTTGTAATCCCAGCACTCACTTGGAAGATTGAGGCAGCAGGACTGCAGTGAGTCCAAGGCCATCTGGGCTCCATAATGAGTTCAGAACCAGCCTAGGCTACAGAGTGAGACCTCGTCTCAAAAATAAATAAATAAATAAAACAAGAACTCTTATTCTAATGCAAAACTACAGGTCAAATCCTCCCTGCAAGTCTCCAAGGGAAATTACATCATGTATTTGCTATTTTGAAATACAAGGAATTAAGCCAAAAGCCAAAAGCCATGCATGTCATTTATACCACGGAAGATAACCAGGCAGGTTGAGATGTCTCTAGAAGCAAGAGATTTTGGAGATACGGATAAGAAAATTGGAGGATGATCAAGAGTCCCTTTGAAAATATTTGTAAAAGGTTTATAAGGATGACAAACAAGCTGGGATGGAAGGTTACTGCTCTAATCCGAAGTCCACTGTGCTTCCCAAAACCCTAAACGAGTCTCACCACTCGACTTGCCTAGTTTTCCCTTCTATCATATGAAAATACAAAGAAATACACCACTGCTCTGTCAAAGAGTTAGAGATCATGGCTGTTGTGATTCAGAATCTGCGACATTCCCCAAAATCGTTATGGATTCTCTGCTATTAGGAGCTGAGACCTGGGTGGGGGTGTCGAATTACAGCAGTTGTGATGGGTCACGGCACGTAGGGTGTGGCCTTGAAAAATATACTCTTGCTCCAGTTTCTCCCCAAATCAGATCCTTCCTCTCACGATGTGGTGAGCAGCTGTTCTCCACAGACAGACCCTTCCCACCACTGCCAGCTGCCCAGGAATGGACTGAGACTTCCTGAAATTATGAACTAAAGTAAGTCTTTCCTCCTTTAAGTTGAAAGAAGTAACTAAGACAACAGGCATCAGATATCAAGAAAAGAGAAGCTGCATCTAAACGTGCAAGGAGAGCTGGTGGAGACACTCACGCCAGGGCTTCTTGATGCTCACCATTCTTAGCACCCTGGACGAGTGAAGGATGAGTACACTAAGCTGCAATAACAAGCCCAAAAGGACAGTGGCTTACACAAGGATTTCCTGTTGGCTCTGTATCTCCACCTCATTCTCATGGCGGGCACAGCTCCATCTGGAGTCTTGCCAGTTGCTGTGGCAGAGGCAAAGTGAGCTTACAACTGCACACCAGCTACAAACTTCAACCCCACAGGAACTAACCACTTCTGTTCAAGTTCCATGATCAAAGCAAGACATTTGATCATATCTATTTTCAAGGTGATAGGAGGTAATAAATCAACATGTGTTTGTGAAGAGAGCTGCAGGTGTGTTGTGGACAGTATTAACCATGGGTCTCCTGCATCAACAAAGGAGAAAGGGACCTGGGCATAGTGGCATATGCCCACAGCACTGTGGAAGGCTGAAACAGAAAGAAGGGTCACAAGTTTGAGCCCAACCTGGGCAACCTACTGACTTTAAAGATCTTTCTTTTCGTTCCCTTTTTTTTTTTTAGGACAGGTTTTTTTTGCTCTGTAGTCCAGGCTGGTCCTGAGCTCACTATATAGTACAGGCTGGCCAAGAATTCAGAGCAATCCTCCTGTCCCATCCTCCCGAGTACTAGAATTACAGGCATGTGTCACTACACCCAGCTATCGCATGATGCTAGGGAATCAAACCCAGGGCCTTGCACTTCCTAGGCAAGCGCTCTAATCACTGACCTATTCCCCCGACCCCAGGATCTTTTCTTAAAATTAAACAAACAAAAAAATTAAAGGCCTGGGATGTACCTCAGTATGAAGGTTCAATCTCAGTACTTCAAAAATGAAGAAGTCTCAAAGAAGGCACCAAAAAAAAAAAATAAATAAAATAAAATAAAGAAGAAATGCTCTAAACCTCTGAAAGCAGTGATCTCCATGTTTTCTAGCTGTAAAGCCAATCCAGTGACAAATCTCTATGAACCTCTTACTGCAGCAGATCTCATCCAAGCCAGAGAGACTACAGTGAAAATCAGAGAAAAGGAGGGAATAAGAGGAAAGAGCAGAAGTCACATGCTCCCGTTGGCCTCCTAGGATGGAAGGTGGTGCTCCTGCCAACCTCTGGTTCCTAGAGCCCAGCCCTACATGTCCTTATGAGACACATGGGTCCCATGAGGGATGCCGGTGCCCCCAGAGTGTGGCAGGGAATCAGGCAGTGGCCTTCTTTCCCACTCACCTTCCTTCTGTCTCCGCCACTGGAACTCCAGCACCACATCATCATGCCCCACAAAGGTGTGGATTGGGGTGTTCAAGTCGAAGACATTCCATAGCAGCAAGCTGTTTTCTCTCCGTAGCTGGGGAACCATCACTGTCACTAATCCATTGCTGAAAGGCTATGGGAAGAAAGGGTAACAGGGATTAGCCCAGCGAGAATCAACCGAGTCTCAGTTTCCAAAGATGGAATTCTTCCTAACCAAAGTAAATGAGATAACAGAAGGTCCTCCTAAGCCATCTGGGGAAATTTTCCCCAAATACCACAGCTGACCATCACATCTGATCTTCTCTCTTACGGAAGAGACTACAGCAAGGAAAAACTAAGGCCAAGCCAAATGTTTACAGAAGAACTTTGAAATTTCTACAGCAAATGGCTTCGACTGCTATTCCACACCTAACTACCACCCATCAGCTCCCTGGAGAGAACAAGGATGGCTGAGGCAGCAGACAATTCCTGCCCTGTGGGAGGGTCAGAAGCACACCATGCACGCGCACGTCACCTTGCCACCACCCAGGACTACACGACTCAAAGGAAAACTCAGTCACCTCAGGAACGGTGCTATTAGCAACACCGAATCTACTAGGTAGCCAAGGGACCCATTTGGTTGATAACCAGACTCTTACTTAAAGAATAAGCCACAGTATCCTAATAGCACATTTACTTACCTTTGCTTCCCCTCCTGGTCATACTCATGGACTTTCCTGCTTACTTTTTTTTTTTTTAAAGCAAACATACTAATCCAGAGAAGTGTATCAGTTCATAAGAATAGTGTCTGATTTCGGGGCAAGTGATCCCAGATGTAAAAATAACTTAATACCATCTGACTAACTTAATATCATCTTTGCTTCACAATGCCTCAAGTAAGACAGCCTACATTAAAGAAAATATATAATCTCTGATCAGCGGCTCTCAAGGTAGCTAAGGAAAAATGGTTGGCAGGTTGGTAGCAGCCTATCCCCCTGTCTGTGGTATTTTACGAGGCATATTCACATTATTTCAAAAAGAAGACAGACTGTGAATATAGTAAATGCCCCTGAATCGTGCACTTTAAAACGGTGAATTTGATCATAGTTAAAAAATAAAGAGGAGGACTAGAGGAATGGCTCAGTGGTTAAAGCATTTGCCTCGCAAGCTCTAAGTCAAGTGCAAAGTACCCAAGTTTGATTCCCCTGCACCACATAAACTGGGCATGGTGGCACACATCTCTAATTCCAGTACTCGGGGGACTGAGGCAGGAGGATTGTCTTGAGTCTAAGGCCAGCATGGGCTCCAGAATAAGTTCAGGCCCAGCCTGGGCTACACAGCAAGACTCTGTCTCAAAAATAATAAAATAAAATAAACAAAGAGGAAAACACAAAATATTAAAAATTTTTACATTCTACACAGGAAGAAATTTCTGTTCAAAATCAAGTGGCTTATCTAAGGCCACACAAATATTAAAATGGAAAAGCAAAGCGCCTAACCAGATTTTCTATTTGTTTTGTGGTACTGTGGATTAAGCTCAGGGCCTTTGCTATATCCCTATCCCTCTTTTCCTTTTTTTTTTTTCTTTTGTTTTCTTGTTTAATCTGAGACGCGGTCTTGCTAAGTCACTAAGTTGGCCAGGAGGGGCTCGAACTTGCCATCCTCCTGCCTCAGCCTCCCAGAGTGTTGGGATTTCAGGTGCAGCACCAAGCCAGGCTCGGTCTTTGGCCCTTACTGGCAGAGCAGCTTCTGTTCCACAGTTCACTGGCTTCCATCCTCTCAATCTCTTCCATGTTCTGTGCTACCTTTGTCTCCCTTGTCCTGATGAGACGTGCACTGCCTTACTTCCCCATCAAGTTACTCAGTAATTCTATGGGCATTTCAACTCTAATTGTAGTAAAATTATAAGTCATTAACAGCATTAATGACTGCATGACCGTATTTCTTGTATATATCCCAAACCAAGTCAGAAAGAAAAAACGGGGGCTGGAGGAATGGCTCAGCGGTTAAAGCGCTTGTTTAGCAAGCACTAAGTGAAGTGCTAAGTACCCGAGTTCGATTCCCCAGCACCACCTAAGCTGGGTGTGGTGGCGCACTTCTGTCATCCCAGCACTCGGGAGGCTGAGGCAGGAGGATTGCCCTGAGTTCAAGGCCAGCTTGGCCTCCATAGTGAGTTCAGGACCAGCCTGGACTACAGAGTGAGACCCTGTTTCAAAAAAAAAGAAAGAAAGAAAGAAAGAAAGAAAGAAAGAAAGAAAGAAAGAACTGTCTCACAAAGAAAAGAGAAAACCTCATGGGCCCTGGCATCTAGAATCCCAAGAGCAGCTCCTTGTCAAGAGGAGGGTGTCCCACTCACCGTGTATCTGGCCTTCCAGACAGGCACCTGGCAAGGAAGGATATTGAGGTATTTCCGAGGCTGGCGGTAATCCCAGAACTAGAAGAGGGAGATATAATTTTAAATAAATGCCTGTCAAAACCTCAATCATTGAAAAAGAAAACCTCAACTACTGAAATAACCATTGTCTTTGAATACACTGCTTTTCATCCACCAAAGGCACTTTCCAACCATATACTTTTTAGCTCTGCCCCTATAATGATGCTAGCATGACAGATACAAAGAGTCCCATGTTTATAGACTTTACAGAATCTCAGGCTTCACAAGGACTGCCAACAAGGACAGGTCACTGTCAGTAAACCCGCCTACTAAGACTTTGGTCCTGTATTACCTGTCCACTGTACAAGTAATATAATCACAGCTGAATGCCCTGACTACTTACTGTGTTTCAAACACATTTAAAACTTTTAAGCTTTTTTAAAATCTCATTTAACCTTTAAAATAACCATAAATGGATGTTATTAATCTCTTTTTCAAATGTAGAATTGGATGATTCCTGGTTTCTGCACTTGGGAGATTAACTGAGGGAGATGAAGGACAAACACCCAAATGCAACAAACAAAAACAAACAGAAAAAAACACTTCTGACACAGAACAGTAAATTATACCCTCTCCTCAAGACAAGGTTAATTTTTTTTTTCCTGAGTTCTGGGATTGCAAGAGAGTGTGCCACCACACCCACTTTCATGTGGTGCTAGGGAATTGAACTCAGGGCCTTCTTGAGCTTACTATGTAAGCGCTTTAACTGCTGGGATATTCCTTCAGCACGACCAAGTTAATTTTTAAGCCTTATGTATGACTCTAGTTTTGGTAACTAAACCAAAAAGACACTGCACATAACTATGTAAAAAAAAAAAAAAGTATTGACTTAACAATACTGAATCATAAGACTGCTAAGCTAACTTCACTGTCCCCGATTTGGGACAGGGACAATGACTTGACCTCAGGAGGAATTGTGGAGTAAAGATGACACTCCCCTGCCATCCTTCTGATCAAGGATACACAGCATACGCCACAGTCACAGAGAACAAAAAACAAGAATCATTACATTCTGAGATAAACCAAAATTATTATTTTTTAAACCAAAATTAACAGTCATGAAAACAAGTAAAACCTTAAGCATTTGTTAAAAGTTGGAGAATGTCTAGAAAACAATTGATCCTCCACTTGCAATGCTGATGGCCAAGAGGTCATAACTTTTACAAAATAATAATCACAAGAAAGTTGCTGTTTTTCCACCATGAACAGACTATTTGTAGACATGGGGACCTCAACAAACCTGCAGGCTCTTCTCCTTTACTTTTATCTCTGTGTGTATGTCTGACTTCCCCACAACTTCTATGCAAGTAAACTTCCTTTCCTTTCAAACTGCTTTGTCTCTGACTTCTTTTCACAGAGGGAAAGGCAACCTTATAAACAAATTAAGAGCCACATGAAGTAGCTGCTACAACATGGTTCTGCAGGGTCATAACAAACAGCTCTGCAGGAGGCACCTGAACTCCTGTGCATGGAAACGTGCAGACCACGCTGGCACGCTGTGGCTCTCCTTCCAAAGGGCTGGCATACCCCCCCCACCCCCCGATGCCTCTTAAACCCAGCCCCTCAGCTGCCCCGTGAACACCACTAACCTTGACGGAGTTGTCCTGACTGGAGGTAGCAAGAACGTGCTCACTGTCTGGGTGCCAGTCGAGGCCATGGATTTTGGAGAGGTGAGCCGCTAGGTACTCCACTGCTGTGCTAGGTTTCTGCAACAGATTGGCACCAAGTCTGTCACATTAGGAAGAACTCACTGAGTATCTACCACGTGGCAGTCTGCTGGGTGCGAAGGGGAGTACAAAATACACCAAATGATCCACCACCACCAAAAGACCTATCTGACTCTCCCTCACCTGGTCTATAAGTGGGCCTACCAGCCTAAGCTCTGCCCCACCCGGCCTGATGCATGACCCTTATGAAAGACACACACAGTGGGTGCTCTTATCCCATGATGTAATCTGCCCATGCTTCTCCCTTACCCACAATCACCCAAGAGGGGAAGCTGCGTCACCCAAAGGGACGCAACCTCAACCAAGAGAGTAAAGCAACACTCTGAGAGTGAGTGAGCACTAGATCCCACAGGAGAATGAGCTCATGACATAGCAAAACAAACATAAATCACTGTTAATCAGTACACATGAAATGACCAGAGTTGGGAGTGCTAGTGCACACCTGTAATCCCAGTACTCTGGGAGGCTGAGGCAGGAGGATCACAAGTTCAAGCGTAGCTCAGCCAACCTAGTGAGATCCTGTCTCAAAAAAAGGGGGGGGGGGGATTTGGGGAGATGTGGGGATGTAGCCAGTATCACGGGGAAATAAATCTAAGGTCATCACTGATTATACTTTTTTTTAAGCCAACATGTTTGCTCCAATCAGTGCTGCTTTGATACTAGAAAGTGCCACAGAAACAAAAACATGACCAGCAAAGCCACAACCCACCTGAGCAAAAATTCTAATATCAATTTTTTAAAAATCCTTCCAACAAAACAGACAACAAGGCAGAGGAAGTTAGTGGTATCAATGGACCAGTTCAGAGCAGGAAGAAACACCCTGCCAGGCTTCTTTCTACAAGCTAAGGAAAGCAGGATTTAAGGCAAAAGAAAAGATGTCCCACATCTAATCTCTACTGCATTTCCCTCTTCTCTGCCAAATTCATGACAATGTTCCCTCTGCAGCCTCAAGCCATGCTGAGGTCTGCTCAGCACCTGGCAGGGGCCAAGGCACCAGGAACCGGCTCTCCCTCAGCCTCAGGATCTCCAGCCTTGGATTCCACAAAGCCGAAGGCAGCACTTACACCCCTGCTCTCACAAGATGATTGCTCAAGGCTTTAGTATCCAACTCTCCAGCAGGATGAGCAGGAGGAGGCACTTCCCCCATGTCACATTCTTGTCAGTGCCAACACATCAAGCTTCTGATAGATAGACTTCCCAGGACATTAAGGACATGGCACCTTCTCACGCTCATTGGTACAGGGGCTGCTGCAATACAGAATTGACTCGCATCTACTTAGAGGCTGACAGGTATGCACAGACTTCTGAGGGGATGAACACATCCTCTGCTTCCACGGCCTGTACTGGAAGCACTCAGGAACAGACGAGTTTCAATCTGCTAAGAGGCAGGAATAAGAAGCCTTCCGCGCATTCAAGAAGAACTATGTCCGAGAGGCTGGATATCAGGGTCACCTTCACCATTACTCTCTTTATTTTGAACATACGGAAACCAAGGTTTAGAGAAGTTTCACTGGCTTTCCGGACGTTCTCATCAGGAGCAGCAAAACTGGCCTCTCACTTAGTTTGGGCCAAGTTCATTTGTATAAACCACTGATTACAATGCCTCACTCCCCTACTTTATTTTAAGATCAATTCAGTTGAGAAGCAAATGTCATCTGGTACTGTGAGCTTAACACAACAATCTGCCATGATGCACAGACCCCAGGTCCTTCAAGACCAATCCTGGGATTCAACGTCCTTCTCACATCCATTGGAAAAGACCAAAGACCAACTACGGGGAGACTACTCACCCGCTTGTCCCATATCCGCACATCACCATCGTGGCTGGTGGCGAGGCAGTTGGCATTTTTTTTATTCCATTTGACCTGGGAGGCACCAGCTGCAAGGTAAAAGCAGGGAAGAAAGACACTGTCATCCTCAGTGCTTTCAAAGGCTCAGAGAGTGTGTTGGGGAGCAGGATAACGAGCTCCGCTCAGTGGGCAGACTCTCCCAGCCTCTGTGGCCGCATTCGTGCCACCGTTACAGATAAAAAGACGTCAAAGATAAGTGAGTTAGCACAGGGGAGCAGGATCAGTCACCTAATTGAGGAAATCACCTCAGAAAGAAATCCATAAATTACTCTGAGCAGAATCTGCGGGAAAATGCCGTTTCTTTGGCAGGAGTTAACACCCGCTGTTTAGTACTTGACCTGCTGCACAATCGGACACTGCTCATCCCTAAGGACACCAGCTCTCACGCTAGCTTCTTCCCTCTCATTTTGTAGGGTTTTTTTCTTTTCTGGTATTGGGAATCAAACCCAGAGCCTTTGTACTGAGCTACATGTGCAGCCCTTCTATTTTCATTTCTGAGACAGTCTCACTAAGTTGCCCAGCTGCCTCAGTAACAAAGCTAGGGCGATGTGACTTAGGCATGTTTGGGCCATATCCATTTCTATTCAGCAGCACATCCTCAGCAGCCCGTCTGTCTTGGATCACAAGCACCTAACGTGAGTGACCAAATCAACAGAACCTCTGAGCACATGGTGAGCCCAGAGGTCTGGTTCCAACGTGCAGCAACAACCACTCACCAAGCATCTCCTTGGACCAGGCACAATCCAGGCATTATGCAGCTGGGGACCAGACAGACATGGTCTCCACTCTCCTATCATTCGAACATATAAGCAGACAGACAGACAGATCCTCCTGGATCAGCTGCAGAGCTGCTCAATACAATCATGATCCCAATGCCTCAATAATGAGATGTGATGATACAGAAGAAAAAAGAATCGTGCAATCATTTTGGAGCAAACCCAACATGGACTCAAATGTACCTAGAATACAAAGAAGCTGAGGGGTAGAAAATACTAAAGAGAGGAAAGAGTCAAGGAATCAAAAAAAAATCAAAAATTACACAGAGAAAATTTATGTAAATACTCTCTATGTGCTAATATACATTCAAAAACACATCCATTCCTCAAAACAAATGTAACATTTTCCCCCTGTGGTGTGAGTGACAGAGCCCATGGCCTTTACAACTGAGCTGAATGCACCTCCAGCCTATTTTTATTTTGAAGTTTGAGACATGGTCTCGCTAAGTTACCCACGCTGAGCTCAAACTTATGATCCTCCTGCCTCAGCCTCCCAGAGGGCTGGGATTACAAGCCTGCTCACCAGCCCAACAATATATATCTATCATGTATCACAAATACACTAATAAAAAGAAGAAAAGATATGTCTTCACCAAGGATTCCCAAAAGCTGGAGACTGGGCTTCATCACTGCACGTGACATGAGCTCCAAGGCCACGTTCTCATCATAGGAAGTGGCAGGAATCGTCCCTAATAGCCCCAACTGATAATTGCAAAAACAGACAGTTCTAGAGAAAATAACCTGATAAACAGGAAAACGGGCATATGAGAAGATAATTTCAAAGACTCAATTCACTCTGTTAAATGACAGCACGGGGACACAATCAGCATGATTTAGATTGTGACAAGAAGCACAGAACTACCTGCTTCCTTCAGTAAATGAACTGCAGGAAAAGAAAAGCAAATCCAAAAAGGAGGCAGGGATTTAGTGACTACTGCCAGTAGGGGCTTCAGTTGCATTCTGACTCAATCTGTAATTCCTGGGGCAGTTTGAACACTGCTGAGGTATCTGGTGATATTAAAGACCACTGTTAGTATTTTTAGGTATGTCATTTGTATTGTGACAGCTTTGTTTTTGTGAATTCTTCTTTGAGATTATATATGAACTGAGAGTAGGAATAGGATGGTAGGGATAGGATAGTAGGTGAAAGTAAAGATAAAATAAGATTCATCATTCTGGGAGGCTGAGATAGAAGGATCTCAAGGTCAGCCTGGGTAACTTAATGATTTAGTAAGACCCTGTTAAATAAAAATAAAAATAAAGAGGGGCTGGGGCATAACTCAGAGGTTAAAGCACTTGCCTAGCAAGTGGAAGGCCCCATATTCAATTCCCCAGCACCACATAAGCTGGCCATGGTGGTACATGCCCCTAATCCCAGCACCCATGAGGCTGAAGCAGGAGAAGTGCTATGAACTCAAGGCCAGCCTGGGCTATAGAGTGAGCTCAGGGGCCAGCCTGGACTACAAAGAGAGACCATTTCTCAAAGTAATACAATACAATAAGACAAAGGGCTAAAGATATATCTCAGTGCAAAGTGCCTGGGTTCAATCCCCAGGCCTATGGGGAAAAAAATAAGATTAAATGTATGACAATAATTGTTGAAGCTGACGATAAACACAAAGTGGTTCATTTTCTTTTGTTTTTATACGCATTTGAAATTTGCTACACAAAAATCTTTGGCTCCCATTCTTGAATTTAGAAATAAAGTTGTGATCCACACTCAATTTCCTGATTCTGGCTCCTGGAAACAGACTAAAAAGTAAACCCCTCGCAGCATGGAACTTACACCCAGCATGGCAAAACAGGTGCAGGTGGCCAGAGCAGGGGACGAATAGAATGGAAGGGCAAGGGAAGGGAAGAACGGGATGAAGCAACCAGGGGTGTGTACACTCACCTACAGCAGACAGTGCGACAGCAGGCTTCCTTGTGTCTCTAAAACAGAAAAATCAGAAGTCAGGGGGGCTGGGGGCCAGAGCTCAGCAGTTACTGCGCTTGGCTAGCAAGTACAGGCCCTGGGTTAGATTGCCCAGCACCACATAATCTGGGTGTGGTGGTGGACGCCTGTAATCCCAGCACCCTGAGGCTGAGGCAGTGGAGGGCCATACTTCAAGTCAAGCCTGGGCTATACAGTGAGTTCAGGATCAACCTAGACTACAGAATAAGCTCTTGTCTCAAAAAAAAATTTTTTAATTAAATCAAATGC
>PVKB01005728.1:44292-86334 GCA_004027205.1 Ctenodactylus gundi
GGGAGCGAAATACCTGGCATCCTAGCACTTGGGAGGCTGAGGCAGAAGGATAAGTTCAAGGACAGACTGGTCTACAGAATGGATTCAAGGTCAGCCTGGGCTACAAAGGGAGCCAATGTCTCAAAAAAAAAAAATAAAAAATAAAAAAAGTACAGGGCCTAGGAGCACAGCTCAGAGGAAGTACAGGGTCTAGAAGCATTTGTCTAACATGGCCAAGGTCCTGGGTTCAACTCCCCAGTACCATATTTTTTTAAAAAAGACAATCCAGGAGCACTCAGAAGGCTAAGGCAGGAGAATTGTTGTGTGTCTGAGGCAAGCCTGGGCTACACGGTGAGCTCAGGACCCGCCTGGACTATAAAGCAAGATCCTGTCTCAAAAAAAGAAAAAGTGTAAAGAGAGACCTGTTACCCTCAGGGTAGATGAACTTTCTCAGCCACTACAATTGAGGCCAAGTCTGAATTTCAACTACAGTTGAAGCCACAAAAAACAGGTGTTTCAGCATGGCTTGAGAAGCCCCAAAGTGGCAGGAGAAGAAGTCAAAAGAATCTCTTCCCAGCAGTATAACTCCAAGAATCTTCCAGACTGTATCACAAAGGTGTTTCTAAAAACTATTTCGTCCAGATGTGGTAGCACACATTTGTATGCTCATAAGACCGTCTCAAAACAAAAAAATGGAAGAGAGCAGGGATGCAGCTCAGCGACAGAGCACCCTTCCTGGGCACTGAGCCCTGGGCCATCACATTGAGCTACCCACCCAGCTGATTTTCAACCCTCCTCCCCACTTTATTAATATGTATATATGTAACACATGTGAATTTGAGTATTTTGTGCACATATATATCGCATCAGCATTACAAACCATTCCCCTTTCCCTTTTCTGAGCCTTCCATACCCTCTCAACTGGCCCCCCCAACTCTTACTATCCCCCTCATTTAGCTCTAAGCTATGACTGTATTCTGGGTTTCTCAGAGAAACCATTCAATATTTAACTTTCGGTGTCTGACTCACTCCACTGAGCGTGATGGCCTCAAGTTGTGTCCATTTACCTGCAAAAGCCTCAAAACTGTCTTTATAGACAAGTAGTACTCCATTGTATACATACACCACAATTTTTGTATCCATCGGTCTTTTGATGGGTATTTTGGTGTCTTCCACATTTTACCAGCTCTTTTTACTTTTATTTGGAGGCAGGGTCTCACTAAGGTGCTAAGTTGTCCAGACTGGGCTTAAACTTGTGATCCTCCTGCCTCAGCCTCCCAGAGTGCTGGTATTACAGGCCTATGCCACACGCTTAGCTGGGAGTGTTGCTCTTAATGCATGCCAGGCCAAGAACTCCTCTATTCTGTACTCCACAAGGTGTAAGTAACCCTGTGAGTGGCCATCAGTTCCCTCCGACAGACAGGAACTAAAGCCTCACAAAGTGAAAGGAAAGAACCAAGCAAATTAGCCAGGCTCAGGGGAACAGGCCTACAGCTTCCTGCTTCCATGGCCTTTGGTGGGATGCCTCTGGGGGGGGGGGGGGGGGGGGGGGGGGGGGGGGGGGGGGAGGGGAGCATCTTGGCAGCACCTATACACCTAGATGGCTAAGTTCTGACCGCGGACAGTGGCCCCTCTGGGGAGCGTGCATCCTGATGCTGCCTAGCCTTGGCCCTCCCCTACCTCTTCCTTGCTTCAGGGCTGCAATGGAGAAAAACCTAACTAAGACCCTGGCTCTCTAAAACTAAGGTCCCAAACCACCCACAACCAAGTGCTGAGCCCCCACATAGTTCTTACTTGATGTCCCAAATGTAAATGTAGGTGTCCACAGAGCTGGTGACCAAGAGGTCTGGCTCAAACACAGCCCAATCCAAGTCACTGGGGCACAAAGGGAAAAAAGAGAGAGAGAACTTCAGTGTCTAGTTTCAAAGCACTGGCAAATCAAGTCTCTCACAGTTTCTGCATGTCACCATCAACGGGCTTCAATCAATGGGGATCTCCAGTGTGCTTCAGGCACGAACAAGAGTGAGCTGAGATCAGAAGGAAACCTGCAGGTCTCTGTTGTCATATGTCATCACCTGATTAACAAACCAAATGGCCCATTTCAACTTAAAACACACGCAGACTCTCTCCCCTCAAAAATAAACAAAATAAAGGAAAAACACGGAAAGTAATCTCTATCATTGTATAAATCAGACACAAGCACAGGCACCTTTGGTAAACCAATGACTGACCGCCATGTGGCCTCACAGCTTTCCAGGACAGCCAGGCCCCTGGTCTTGCCTAATTCCCAGGAAGACACTACTCCACAGGACACATCACACAAACTCAGGAATCCAACCTTCTTCCCATGAAATTCCAGGTCATCTTCACCCACCCTGCCCTCCCTACTGCTACTCCCCAGAGAAACACTGCCCAGAAACAGTCCCTCGGGCTGGAGGAATGGCACAGAGGTTAAAGCGCTTGCATTGTTAGCACAAAGTGCAAGGCCCTGAGTTTGATTCTCGAAACACCATATAAAGCTGGGTGTAGTGGTGCACACTTGTAATCCCAGCACTCAAGAGGCTGAGGCAGGTGTACTGGAATGAGTCCAAGGCCAGCCTGGGCTACACAAGGCCAGCTACAGATAAGATCTTGCCTAGGAAGGAAGGAAGAAAGGGAGGGAGGGAGGAAGGAAGGGAGGAAGGAAGGGAAGGATGGAGGGAAGGAAGGAAGGAAGGAGAGAAGGAGGGAGGGAAGGAGGAAAGGTACCACAGGGCGAGAGTGGGCCAGGGACCACAGGCAGACCCAAGGGAGAGGCAACTGTGCATTTGGAGTGAGAGTGAGATGCTGGAGCTCTGTGTGGCACCCACTGCTGCTCTCCATCCCACTGGACACGACGGCATGTGTTTCTGCAGAACCTCCCTAAGTTTGCCCTCATCCCTTGCTGTGTAGCGGCTGCACTCTAAGTGTCATCTGGGATTCCGGCCAACAGTAGGGGGGTGATGTTTCCTAAACATGGGCTGTTCTTTGCTGGCTCATCTGCCATCATCTCACTATCACTAACCACCTTCTGGCTACTCAGGGCCAGTGCAAAGCAGGGAGCAAGCGTGTGAGGACACCTTCACTCCATACCCCCAAGGGACCGTGACAAAGCAAAAAGGCCAAGAAGCTGGTTCCTACCTGATCACACGAGTATGGCCCTGCAGGGTTGTGCCAACTTCGCCACTGCCATCCTTCCACTTATAAAGGTCAACCCGCTGATTACTCTGAAAAGAAACAAGAGAGAGAAGACAGTGGGCAGCATAACGCACACAAAGGCATACGTGTTCTCACCCCAATCTGCACAAGACGAAGACGAAGCCATGTATTAAAGGAAGCCAACTTGCAAGGCCCAGATCTACAGGCTGGAAGAGCAACCGAAAACCAATACAGCATTAGCTTGAGCAGCCCTCAGCCTAGTACCTTGGGTGATGAATTTTAAGATGGAGTAACTAGGCCTGGTAGTACAGTCCTTTGATCCCAACACTATGGGAGGCTGAGGCAGGAAGATGTCAAGTTTGAGCCCAGCCTGGGCAATGTAGCAACTTAGTGAGCCCTATCTCAATATCAAAACTAAAACACGGATTGTGGATATAGCTCAGTGTGAAGGCACTGAACTCAATCCCCGCGGGAGAAAAATAAATTTAAGATGGAAACACAGTACTACTCCTCCATCTTCCTTCTCCCTCCCCCATGACTGAGGATTGAACCCAGGGACTCAGCACAATAGACAAGCATTCCACCACTGAGTTACAGATTTTTTTCATTGTTCTTGTTTTGTTTTGAGACATTATCTTATTACGCTGCCTAAGTTGGACTCCAATTTATGATAATCCTGCCTCAGCCTCCTGAGTAGCTGAAATTATAGGAATGCACCACCATACCTGGCTTGAAAGTGCATAAAGATTACTAACAGACTAGGAACAATGGCAGACCATTTAATAATTTTTGAATTGAATATACAATACACTGATTTGCATTTTACCTCAGAGATATATATAAAGTTCTGAGATTTTTATCTTGAAATGCCAGTTTAGCGGCTAGAGGAATAGTACAGCAGTTAAAGCACTTGCCTAGCAAGCATAACACCCTAGATTTGACTCCCCAGCACATAAATTCAGCATGGTGGCGCATGCCTGTAGCTTATAATCCCAGCACTCAGGAGGCTGAGGCAGGAGGGTTGCCATAAACTCAAGGCTAGCCTGGGCTACATAGTGAGTTCAGGACAAGCCTGGGCTGCAGAGCAAGACCTGTCTCAAAAAAAAAGTACCCAAATATACACCAAAGTTTCATGTATGATAATCACAGCACTTTAAACTGGGTGTGGTAGTGCACACCAGGGTATCACAAGTTCTACCCTGGCCGGGAAACCTAAGTAGACCCTGTCTCTAAATAGAACAGTGGCAGAGTGCTTGCCTAGCAAGTGTGAGCCCCTTGGGTCAGTCCCCAGTAAATTCAAAATTACACTGTGACTCTGTAATGCCAGTCCTCGGTGCACACTCAGAAAAACTGAAAATAAGGACGTCCACACTCATGCTCCAGTCAGCCCTGCTCATGGCAGCTAGCTACAAAGGCCATGAGTGGGTGGAGAGACACCCAAAGTACAATACACACGCACAATAGAAAACTGCTCAGTTACAAAAAGCAGTGAAGCTGGGCGTGGTGGAGCACGTCTGTGACTCCAGCATTTGGCAGGCTGAGGCATAAGGTCTGCCCCAAGTTTGAGGTCAGCCTGGACTATACATAAATTGAGGATCAGCCTGGACTACAGAGCAAGATCCTGTCTCAAAAAAAAAAAAAAAGGTAAACACGCTCTGATCCCTGCTACCATGTGGATGAACTCCACTAAGCTATGTGGAAGTGGCAGACACAAGAAAAGGTCACTTACTGCAATTCTATCTTTATGAAATAAAGATGAAGAGATACATAAGAAGAGATACATACACGGAGGGCAGACGCTCACAGGAGCTGTGGGTGGGAAGGGAGAAACTGCTTCGTGGGAGCGGTTTCCCCCTAGAGTGTGAACGCCAGTGTGAACCTGGGAAGTAAACCATGGCGCAGCCACACGACACAATGAATGTAGTAAAGCACACTGAATCGTTCCTGTTAAGATGACAGCACTCGTCTGCCACTGTCCTTCACTTTACCCTCTGTCAGTTTTCTGTTACTCGCAACCAAGTACAGCCCGAAAATATCACATGAAAAATTCTAGAAATAAGTCACAGGTTTTAAATCGCACACTGTTCTGAGGAGCATGATCCTACAATGTAAATCATCTCTTTGTGCAGCGTATCCGTAGCATATACGCTACCTGCCTGCTACTCACTTAGTAGCCATCTCAGTTAGCTGGCCCTCTCCTGTGGTATCACAGTGCATGCATGCAAGTCACCCTTTATTTACTCAATGACAGCTCAATTCATACATGACAATGGGAAAGAGTAAAGTGTCTCCTTTTGGGAAAAGGTAAAATGTCTTGACAAGAAAAAGATTATATATATATGCCGAAGTTACTAGTCTACAGTAAGTTACTATTGATCTCTTTCTCTCTCTCTCAGCAGTATTGAGGACTGACTTAAAAGGTACTCTACCACTGAGCTACATCCTCAGTCTTTTTATTTTGAGAAAGAGCTCACTAAGTGGCCCAATCTAGGCTCAAACTTGAGATCCTCCTGCCACAGCCAATTAGCTAGGATTACAGGTATATGCTACTACATCTGACTGCTGTTAATTTCTTACCATGTCTAATTTATTTATTGAACTTTAAGTGTGTACATATGCAATAAGAAAACACAGTATACACAGGCCTGAATACTGTCTGTAGTCCCTCAGATAAGGGGGAACCACGGTAATTGTCAAAAGCCAAAAAGCAAGAAACAGCTGTCCTCCTTCCCACTACTGCACAGACACAGCACTAATCCACTGAGGCCAAGGACTGACAAGTCAGCCTGAGTCAGCGACTCCCAATCAGGGGGCACTCTGCTTCCGGGAGACGAATGACAACGCCCACAGACATCATGGCTGCCGCACAAGAGGAGGGGGGAGATGCTATGGAGATCTAACAGGTAGAGACCTGGAGCCACTGGACTTCCTATGACTCACAGGACAGGCCGTCCCAGGACAAGTTACCAGGTGTACACACCAGTGCCAGGGCTAAGAAGCCCTGGACTAAATGCTCAGGGGCTTAGAGTAAGAGAACAGTTAAAGAGCAACAGAGGAATCCAGGTGTGGTGGCATATGCCCATAATCCCAGCACTCAGGAGGCTGAGACAGAAAGATTGCTGTGAGTTCAAGGCCAGCCTAGACTACACAATGGGTTCAAGACCAGCATGGGCTATAGGGTGAGACTTTGCCTCAGAAAACAAACACAGGGCTGGAGGAATGGCTCAGCAGTTAAAGCACTTGCCTAGCAAGTGCTAGATCAAGCTGGTACCATATAAACTGGGCATGGTGGCACATGCCTGTAATCCCAGCACTAGGGAGACAGAGACAGGAGGATTGCAGTGAGTCGAAGGCCAGCCTGGGCTCCTTAGTGAGTTCAGGATCAGCCTGGGCCACAGAGCAAGACCCTGTCACAAAAATTAATAAATAAATAAAACCTCACAAAGGGACACAGAAGGTGAGAATGGAAAGTTGGGGACAGAGATCCCTGTCCTTCAGAGTCATCCTGAAAACCTGTTCCCCACCACATATCTGCAGGTAAAGTCAGAGTCTGTTTCAGTAATGACAGAAGAGCAGATTTTTTGTTCCTACTCACGCTGACAACGTGGCTCTTGTTCCTGTCTCTCTTGTGCTTTCCTTCCACAGATTGTCATTGCCAACAAGAATAGGTCAGCACTGCAGAATGGCCCCACCCAGGTGAATAAATTTTTTTTGAGGTACTGAGAATGAGTTCAGGTCTTCATACTGAGCTACATCTTCAGCCCATTTTTTAGTTTTGATTTTGAAACA
The DNA here is from genome assembly GCA_004027205.1 of Ctenodactylus gundi. Lineage (NCBI taxonomy): Eukaryota > Metazoa > Chordata > Mammalia > Rodentia > Ctenodactylidae > Ctenodactylus > Ctenodactylus gundi. The sequence goes on from PVKB01005728.1 coordinate 51,238, forward strand.
GGGTCACTAAATTGCCCTCCCTGGGCTTGAACTTGTGATCCTTCTGCCTCAGTCTCCCCAAGTGCTGGAACTACAGGCCTGTTCCACCAGGTGTGGCCAAGAAGATTCTTCTAAATTTTCTCCTCTGACCCAGTGAAAAAGGAGCGAGGCTTCCATCTCTAGCTGCTGTAGGAGAAAGGATAATGAAGTGGACTCTGACAAAAGATGGCAAAGGTGACATAGCCCAGGATTTTGGGGGTCATGCATTTCTCAGAAAACCAAATAAAGCTAGGGTATATTTTCCTTGGAAAAATTCACATAGAAACCAGCACTTAAAATTGGAGATTAGGGGCTGGAGGAAGGACTCAGGGGTTAAAGCACTTGCCTAGCAAGTGCTAAGTACCAGAGTTTGTTTGATTCCTTAGCACCACATAAGCTGGGCATGGTGGCACACTCCTGCAATCCCAGCACTCGGGAGGCTGAGGCAGGAGGATTGTGGTGAGTCCAAGGCCAGCCTGGGCTACAGAGCAAGACCCTGTCTCAAATGAATAAATAGATAAATAAATATATAAATAATAAAATAAAATTGGAGATTATCCAAGCTACTGAATCATGACCAAGGAAGAATCCCTTCCTCAAAGTGAAGGGTATAGGGAACCTTCTGCCTCACAAGCTGACACTCCCCAGCTGTCCTCCATAGAATACTTTCTGGGTTCCCCAACCATTTGGCCACCTGCTAGTTACACTGCTGCTAATGAAAATGGATACTTGCTGCACAAAATGAAGATATCTATCTACCTATTCGGTTCTCAAAATCTGGATTTTTTTTTTTTTTTGAGACAGGGTCTCGCTCTGTAGCCCAGACTGGCCCTGAACTCACTATGGAGCCCAGGCTGCCTTTGAACTCAGGGTAATCCTACTGCCTCAGCCTCCTAAGGGTCAGGATTACAGGTATGCACCACCACACCCAGCTTATGTAGTGCTAGGGAATCAACTCAGGTCCTTAGCACTTGCTAGGCAAGCACCAGTGAGCCATTCCTCCAGCCCTTAAAATCTGGATTTAATACCTAGAATACAAGGCCAGACACAGATGAGACCAGTGTACACACACACACACACACACACACACACACTCACACACGCACACACTCACACATGCACCCACTTGCAACTTGCCTCTGTTTCTCACACAGCTATTTGAATCTCTCTCTAGCCTGGGCACTGAGGATTACATTCTCCTCTCCATGCACAGCACGGACCGACAGCCCCAGCTGACACAGTTAAAAGATGGCGCTCCTTAAATGAACTCACCGAAGCTGCAAAATAGTGTGCGAAGCTGTCATGAGGGTTCCACTGCACAGCTCCGATGTCCCATTTGCTCTGGCGAGAGATCTTCCGGTGACCTTCGAAAGGGGCATCGAGATTGACGATGTACAGGAATCTGCGGCTAGGAGGACAACATCGACACTAGAGCAATACAGCGGGGCAACAGCGCTGGCATCACAGTGCGAAAGCACACCTGGCACAAGCCCATGTGGTTTGCAAGCAGCACTCCAAAACCCCCAATACATGACGCCTACCTCCTTGGGGGTTTTCTTGATTTTTTTTTTTTCAGTACTAAAAATGGAACCCAGGGGCTTCACACTGAGTTACTCCCCCAGCCCATTTTTAGTTTTTGATTTTGAGACTGGGTCTTGCTTCTAAGTCACTAGGTTGCACAGGTTGGACTCAAATTTATGATCCTCCTGCCTCTGCCTCCCAGAGCGCTGGGATGACAGGCCTGGGCCACCAGGCCCTGCAGACATCTATCTACTTTGAAAATCATATGAGCAACAAGGTAATTCAGCTTGGTAGGTAAGCAAAGGGGGTCACCTCCAGAGCTGGCCTCACCAACCACACCTACCTGTGGCAGTCCACTTTTCCCAGGTTCGGTTTCAACCTGCCACTCTCCCACACTTTCCCAATGACCAACTAGGGTCTTTTTTTTTTTGAGACAGGGTCTTATTCTAGCTAGCTCACTATGTAGTCCAAATTCAGAACCTGGCACGGCTAGGCAAACTCTCTAACCACTGTGCTATTCCCCCACCCCCCTAGCTAGGATGTTTACTGCTTCTACAACACACCCCTTGCATGGTCTTCTGCAGTGTTTATGTCTGGAACAGGACTACCACTGTTGAGCTCTTGTCCCAGTTCAACTGTCTCGAGTATGAGCCATGTCTTAAATATCTCTGTATGCTCCACATCACTAGGCAAAGTGCTCTGCACTCCATAGATACGGGCTAATTAAATCCACTTATCACTAAGCCAAAACCATGCAGACAACTTCAAATTCCCCCACAAGTCTACTACTTGGAAACTAAATTTAATCAGAAGGGAAATAATAACCCAAGAAAAAAGAATAATAATTAAAATAACAGTAAGTGCCAATAATGTTCAAGGCACTGATCAACATAAAGAATCTGAGGTCTGGAAGTGTAGCTCAGCAGTTAGAGTTTGCTGAACAAGCACAAGGCCCTGGGTTCATTCTTCAGCACCACAGAAGCTGGGTGTGGTAGATCTGCCTATAATCCCAGCATCTGGGAGGCTGAGGCAGGAGGACTACTATGAGTTCAAGGTCAGCTACCAGCCTAGACTAGACCAGCATGACACTGCCTCAAAAAAAAAAAAAAAAATCTGAAAGAATCTGAGATCTGAGCCAGGCCTAGTGGTACAGTATGTGGGAGGCCGAGAAAGGAGGATCACAAGCTCAAGAGCCAACTAGACAACTTACTGAGACCTTGTCTCAAAATAAAGAAAAGGCTGGAGAAGTACACCCCCCAGTGCGAGGGTGGAGAGGAATAAATGGCAGGACCGTAAGGAATGAAAATAAGGATGTCATGTATTCATCTATTTTCCTGCTATTTTAGGAGGGAAAAAACACCTTGCAAATGAATCAATATCCCTGTTGCTACCTGATATGGATCCTTCACTACAGAGCACGCCGCAATGCCAGTGCGGACAGCTAAGCTCAAAACAAAAAGATTAATGGTCTCTGTTCAGAAAAGCTAGAAAGCAGCATGCAGAAGTCCAGTGACTGCAGAACTGTAAAGAGGGATCATTAAGGCACAAGAACACACGTACAATCCCATAGCGCTTCCAGAACACCTAAGGCAACTACTGCAGAACAAAAGTCTAGAAGCTCCGGCCCCCTCCAAAGGAATCCCCCCATACTGCAGTGGGCAGCCCGGCATCCTCCCCTCAGAGAGAAGGACAGCATGAGGCTACATATGTCCTTAGCGGGGCTCAGAGACATCAGACCCCAAACGCGGAATAGCAGGACATGGACACTTCGGGATGGACATGGCTGGATAAACACAGATGCTTGTCTCCATTCCCCTCAAAGCCCCAATAAAATGAATTAAAAAGAAGGAAGGGAAGAAGAAGGAAACCCATAAAGGCAAAGAAAATGAAAGAAGGTGAGGCTGAGGACACAGCTCATGGCTACAGCACTTGCCTAGCATGTGTGAGGCCCTGGGTTCAATCCTCAGCATGGCCCCTCCCTCTCCTCCCCCTCAAAAGGAACCGGAAAGCAGATGGGCCAACTGTAATTGACCTAGAATACAGAAAGCTAAATAAAGCCCAAGTGCTAGAGACCGGTAGATTCTGAGAAGCAAGCTGATTCATACTGCAGGCCCACCACACTCCAGGGCACGGAGAAGGAAGAGGCAGGTTAGGCAAGAATCAGGAGGGACTGGAGGAAGAGCATAGTGATTATAGTACTTGCCTAGCAAGCTCAAGGCCCTGAGTTGATTCCCCAGCACCATATAAACTGGGTGTGGACATGCATGCCTGTAATCCCAGCACTGAGGCTGAGGCCAGAGGATTGCCAAGAGCTCAAGACCAGCATGGGCTATACAGTGAGTTAGGACCAGCCTATACTGTAGAGCAAGACTCTGTCTCAAGAGAGAGAGAGAGAGAGAGAGAGAGAGAGAGAGAGAGAGATTCTGATCAGGCCTTGGTCAAGCCTTCCTCAGGCCCCGTGAGAAACCTGAAAGACAGGGACCAACACAATCAAAGGTGCGAAAGGAACTCAAAGGAAACAGGGATAATGCCGAGGACAGAAAAAGCTTGACGTCAGTATTCTGAGAGTTAGAAAAGACAACATTAAAATAATATTTGAAAATTTTTAAAATCTTGTTTCAGAGAATTAAAATAATAGTTGAAATTTAAGATCTTATAGGGAAGCCAGGTGTGGTGGCACACACTTGTAATCCCAGCACTCGGGAGGATGAAGCAGGAAGATTGCTGTGAGTTCCAGGCTTACCTAGGCTACACAGTTAAGTTCAGGACTAGCATGGACTACAGAGCAAGAATCTGTCTAAAAAAAAAAAGAAAATTTTACAGGAGCACTGGAAGTTACAGTCAAAAACTCAACAGCTACACTCCTATACACTTGTAATCCTAGGTATTCAGGAAGCTGAGGTAGGAGTATCAAATTCAAGGGCAGGCTGAACAACTTACCGAAAACTCTGTCTCGAAAAATAAAAAAGGATAGCAATACAGCATATCTGGGTTTAATACCCAGTACCTTAAATAAATAAATAAATAAGGGCTGGCAGAATGGCACAGTGGTTAAAGTGCTTGCCATGCAACCACAAGGCCTGGAGCTTGATTCCCCAGCACCACATAAACCTGAGTGTGGTGGCGTATGTCTGTAATCCCAGCACTACGGAGGCTGAGGCAGGATGATTGCCTTGAGTCCAAGGCCAGCCTGGGCCACACAGTGAGTTCAGGACAAGCCTGGGCTACAAAGTGAGACCCTGTCTCAAAAAAAATAAAAATAAAAATTTTAAGAAGTTGAATGCAAAACAAAAGGATGGAAAGGCCAAAAGAGAAACCAGAGGAAATCTAACACTGTCTAGTAGGAGCAAAGACATAAAGCAGGATAATTTCTCTTAATCAAAAGATATAATTTCCAGATTGCAATGGCTTTCCAAGATACTAAAAAAAAAAATTTTGGGTCTTAATATGAATGGTTATTACATGAGTATGTATATTTATAAATTTATTGTAGCTGTTTACTCCATATTAATGTATTCTATACGTTTACCACACACATTTTAAAATTTAAGATAAGAAATAAAATGGAACACTACAAACTCACGTTGAAAACAGTACAGGTGAAGGGCTGAGGATGAAGCTCAATGGTAGAGTGCATGCTTGACACACCCAAGGCCCTGAGTTGGATCCTCAAAACCAGAAAAAAAAAAAAAAATCACAATGGAACAGGGCACCTGCACAGAATTCCACTCTCCTAAAATGCCACCAATGGTGTTCTCCACATCAGCGAATGCTGCAAAATCTCACATCTGGGCCTGAGACTCCAAGGCACCTGCAAGTGTTTTAGCTCATTACTTTAGCTACATGGTGCCGAGTGGATGTTACGTCTCTATTTGGGCTCTTAAGAGGTGGTGGTGGCAGCTGCTGTGTTGATCAAACCTAGGGCCTTCACACTGAACTACATCCTCAGCCCAATTTTTATATTTATGATACTTAGATGGGATCTCATTAAGTTGCTAACTTGCATAAACGGGGCTCGAACTTGTGACCTTCCTGCCTCAACTACAGGCCTACTTAACTGGACCAGGGCATCTATTTTTTTTAAATAAAACAATAATGTAAGAAGAAGGGGGGTCTTCTGAGTGCACAGACACAGATCAAAGTAGTCATGGTAAAACTTTCACAAATTCTGGAGATAAAGGAGTCCAGTACTGGAGGTAGAATGGTGAGCACAGCCACCTTTAAAGACTGGGCTCCATAGCTTCCAAAGAGAAAAAGAGCTCACACAATTAGGGCGATCAAAATACAGAGAATGCTTAAATTCTTTCTAAATTACAGTAAGAGACACAGTGCCTCTAATCCCCCTCAAAAACACTCCTCCTTGCTTCAAACACACTGATCCCATCCTTCTTGGCACTTGGGAAGCAGCCCTCCAAGTCTTCCTTCACTGCTGTCTTTACTAGGTATGATCAAATATGTAGAATTCCGATGCCGCATGCCACCCAACAAAAAGACGGATTGTAAAACTACAATAGTGTGTCCTCATCCACCTTATTTACCACATCTAGCACCGTGCAACTTGGGGCTCTTACCCAAAATCAAAATGAAAGTCAATTCAGGACACTGGGGTGGCCTGGTGCGCTTTGGTGAGCACACCAAACACTCACCAAAGAAGACTCTGAGAACTGGTTCAGAATAAGGGTATAAATGTGTCCAAAGTGAGGAGTATTCTGGGAAGGCTATATGACTTTTAAAGGCTTTTTAAAATTTCACTCCAAAGGTTTAATGGCTTTTAATGGCTATGTGACTTTTACTGTAATCATTTTTTAATTTGAATATTCACTGTATTTTCTGATCATGCATGCAGTACACAATGAGCCTGGACTCAGAATGGCATTGAGTCTGTCCACAGTCACTGTGAAACTCAACACAACACTGACTGATCATTCTAAAAAGAAAGGGAACCCAGGTGGGTGAACAAGGACCCCATGGCACAGGAAAATGTCCAGAGCCTTGTCTGCCATTGTGAGAAGTCAATTCATCATGTCCAACCAAGATAGGTATGTGCAGGGCTGGAGGAATGGCAGTGGTTAAAGCGCTTGCCTAGCAATCACAAGGCCTTGAGTTGATTCCCAAAACCACATAAAGTCAGGTGGGGTGGCGCATACCTGTAATCCAGAACTTGCCTGTAATGACAACACTTGCCAGTAATCTCAGCACTGGGAAGCTAAGGCAGGAGGATTGCTGTGACTCCAAGGCCAGCCTGGGCTCCACAGTGAGTTCAGGACCAGCTTAGGCTATAAAGCAAAACCCTATCTCAAAAAAAAAAAAAAAAAGAAAAGAAAAGAAAAAAGAAAAAAAAAGAAAGAAAGAAAGGTAGGTGCAAATACAGTGGTGTTTGCACACCATCTGGAAAAGCGGAGGCAGCCAGAGGCAGGGATCACAGGTGAGGAAAGTGGAGGGGAGACTGCTGTTCTACAACACAAGCCTTGAAAAGTGGCTTTTAGGTGGGTGTGGTTGCGCACACAGCACATCTATAATCCCAGCACTCAGCAGGCTGAGGCAGGAGGACTGTCAGGAGTGTGAGGCCACACTGCGATACACAGTAAGTTCAGGACCAGCCTGGACTACAAAGCAAGACCCTGTCTCAAAAAAAAAGAAGTTATAAAAAAATTCAAAATGCTATAAAAAGTGAATATAAAATCAAGTCATATACCAAGAAAATCCACTGAATTGTACTTCAAGTGAGTGAAATATATGGTATGCTAATTATATCTCAATAAACTTTTAAAAAAGAAAGTAATCAGGAAACTAAAGCCAAAAGGGAGAACATCACTATTTCTTTATCCATGTACACAGTAGGATACAACAAAGGAATACCACCGATGCCTCTGAGGAGCGGTGAGGGCTAGGGAGGATCTCTACTTTCCATGGATATCCTTCCCAACCATCTAGATGTATGCCTCATGCACGTGCTTTAAAAAAAAAAAAAAAGTATATTAAAGGGCTGGAGGAACGGCTCAGTGGTTAAAGCGCTTGCCTAGCAAGTGCTATGTCAAGTGTTAAGTACCTGAGTTCGATTCCCCAGCACCATATAAACTGGGCATGGTGACGCATGCCTGTAATCCTAGCACTCAGGAGGCTGAGGCAGGAGGACTGCCATGAGTCCAGAGCCAGCATGGGCTACAGAGCAAGACCCTGTCTCAAAAAAAAAAATTCAAAACCAATTTCAAATAAGATAATGTAGCTAATATAAAATACTTTCCCTGATTTATAAATGGATGACTAAACAAGTAAGTTAAATGAAAATGCAGCTGAATTTGAGAGGTAGAGACAGTACCCCAGAGCAACATGAAAGGCAAGGTGGACCTACCCATTCAGTTTTACTATGGTACAATGCTAGAGTTATTAGCAAAGGCAGAGAGGACCCTTAACTGCCAGAACCTTGTAATTTTTGATCTAGAAAGCACTACAGAAAACTACGTAGTTTAATTCCTTATTAGTGAAAGCAAACTCTTCTATGAGAAAAAACAAAATCCAGTTGGGTCAACCAAATAATTGTCTAGGGGCTCATAAATTAATGGAAATGTCAAACTTGAACGCAGACCCCCTCGATCCTAGTAACTGCCTGTTAGGCTGCACTACACTGATTCCTTGAAAAGCTTGTGTAGAAAAAAGAAACCTGCTATTTCAAGACCAAACTGCCAGTTGTTAAAATGTCAAAGGAGGGGCTGGAGGAATGGCACAGCAGTTAAAGCGCCTGCCTTGCAAGCGCAAGGCCTTGAGTTTGATTCTCTGACACCACATAAAGCAGGGCACGGTAGCACACACCTATAATTCCAGAAGTCAAGAGCCTGAGGCAGGAGGATTACCGTGAGTTCAAGACCAGCCTAGGCTACAGAGCGCAACTCTGTCTCAAAATAAATTAATTAATTAATTTAATTAAGTGTCTAGGGAATTCTACCTGTTAGGAAAGTGACAAAAATAAACTGCAAAAACATCCTACAAATGCCCTTGCAGAACTGGAGATACAGTGCATAGTTAAAGTGCTTGCCTAGTGTGCATTAAGGCCCTGGGTTTGATTCCCTAGCACCACATTAAAAAAAAAAATTATCAAGGCATGGTGGCACATGCCTATAATCCCAGTTCTTGAAAGGCTGAGTCAGGAAGACTGCCTTGGATTTGAAGCCTGCCTGGGATACTCACTAAGTTCAGGACAGCTTGGACTACCACGAGACTCTGTCTCAAAAAAAAAAATTTATATTAAAAAAGAAAATTATTTTTTAAAAAGCCTCTGTAGTCACTACAACGGGGATCTAATCCCTATTACTGTAACCATTCTATATTATATTTTCCAATTCTCCAGAAATTTCATTTGGAATTTGTTCCTCAGAAAGTGTGGCAAATTCTGAAATCTCACTTACCCAGAAAGCACTGCATGCTGCCCAAGACAGTCCACAGACATTGCAGTTGCCTGTGAGAGAGAACACAGATTCAGTCTGTGAGCAAACCCGGCTATCCGGCAGAAAGGACAGATGTCCCTGTGGCTCTTCCTCTTCCTGTCTCCAAGCAGTCCCCAGTTAGTACCATTAGTCCTTTATAGTGAACACTTTTACATTTTCTTATTCCCACCCAAATCTCATATTCATTTTTTTATAAGACAGCAGTTGCTATCTGCTACCCATCCCCACCCCCATACATGGACAACACACAACTAAGCTGGCACATTGTAAATCAAGGGGATAGAACTTCCAGCGCCCTCAGGGAGTCTGACTAGCACAGTGCAACCAGCAGCTACTATGCATAAAAAGCTTTCCCTAGGGGATCCTACCCTGGAACACTGCTGCCACAAACACACACCACACACGCAGAGGAGAGACAAGCAGGGAGGAGAGAGAGATATTCAAAGGGCACAGTCTCTCCTCAAGCCCTGGGCAGATGGTGTTATTCCAATACCCTCCCCAATGAACCCAAGGTCAAACTCTTGTTGCTAATATGCCCCATTCAATTGGACCTGGTGGGACATGCCTGGAATCCCAGCACTCTGGGATACTGAGGCTGGAGGACTGTAAGTTTAAGTTCAGCCTGGGCAACTTAGTGTCTTAGTAAAATCTTGTCTCAAAATCAAAACCAAAGAATGACTTGGAGATATAAAATGGGGTCAAGGCTCTCAGTTCCATCCCCAGCACCACAATGATAGTAATAATAATAATAATAATAATAATAATCCCAGTTCACATGTGATAGGAAATTTCAACAGTTAGTGGTTTCCAAATTCCTGGTGTACACTCTCATTTCAAGATTCTATGCCTAATTCCCAATAGACTGCACTGTGTCTAACGAATCTGCATTTAGGCTGAAGCAGAAGGCTGATTTTAATCCCAGCAGTTACATTCCCAAATTCTCTTATTTGGACAATTCAAATCCTGTGGTCTTCCCATGGCATTAGCATGGAGCAGCCCGTACCATTGTTTGGTGACCTAATGCTCTATGTTCTTGCCAACGGAGGATAGAGAATCCCTTTAGTACACGCTGCCAAAATCTGACATCACAAATGGTAAACAGCATCCTCTCCCTCACCCTGCCTGGCCTCACTAATCAGTTTTCCACGCTTGCTCACCTACCCTCCAGGAACATGCCAAAGGTGATACTGGGGATGAGAAGCCAAAGCGCTTTCACTGGAGACTGAAAAGTGATTAATATGCATCCTTTATTAAACTGGCATCACGAGCAGAGAAAAAGCCCAGCTGGAAAAGCAAACCATGAAACAAGATGCCACTTCCAGAAGTCCCCTGTACAATTTACAGATTAACGTTATGAAAGAGGGTAAAATGGGGCCAGGCATAGTGGCACACGCCTGTAATCCCAGCACTCTGGAAAGCTGAGATCCAGGCAATTTAGCAAGATTCTGTTTGAAAATAAAAATCTTAAAAATGGCTGGAATGTAGCTCGGTGCAAAGGCCAAGTACAATCATCAGTAACACACACACACACACACACACACACACACACACACACACACACACACACGGCAAGGAGGTTCCTCCAAAGGGGCAGTGGTATTTTCTCTCTAGAAAGCAGGTAGTAGGCAAAATACTGAGAGAAGCCAGAAAATTCTTGGCCCTTGGTGTACACACACCTTCTCTCTGCTAGTCAATGCTAATAAACACAAAAATCTAGGTACCTCTAGGAAGAGATTTTACTCATGTAATTAAGACCCCAAATGAGGGGCCAACACAGCATAGCTCAGCAGTTAAGAGTACTTGCCTAGCATGCACAAGGCCCTGGGTTCGATTCTTCAGCACCATATAAACTGGGCATAGTGGCGCATAACTTGTAATCCCAGTATTTGGGAGGCTGAGGCAGGAGGATTGCCATGTGTTCGAGGCCAGCCTGGGCTCCACAGTGAGTTCAAGATCAGGCTAGACTATAGCATGTGACCCTGTCTCAAAAAATAATAAATAAGTCAAGCAACCAATCAATTACTCTAGGTCTAGAAGCAAGAAATGGGAAGATACAAGGATACAACGTGAAAAAAGACTTCCTACTGGCTGTGAGCGTGGAAGGGGTCACACGGCAAGGACTTAGGAGTTGCTTGTAGCAGCTGAGAACAACCTCTCAGCCAGTCACAACAGGAAGAAAACAGAAGGCTCGGTGTTACAATCCCAAGGAGCTGGCATTGGCAACCACCTGGGACGAGCCTAGAAGTGAATCCTTCCTAAGTGATGCCTCTAGGTAAGAACATAGTGGCCAATGCCTCATTGTCAGCCTGGGAGACTGAAGAAAGAGGCCAGCCATGCGGCGTCTGGACTTCAGACCAACATAGCCAATAAACAAGTGGAGCTTTAGCCATCCATTGTGTGGTGTTTAGTGACAGAATACAAATAACGGGTGATCTGGCAATAGCCCGAAGAAGTCACGATTCAGTAACCCCAGCTCCAGAATCTATCCAGAACACAGTCAACATGCACACAGATGCATGTTTTGTTCTGTCTTCAAGGAATTGCGCACACCCATAAGGTGGATACCCTGGAAGCCTTTTTAAATGACATGAGCCAAGTATGGTGGTGCACTTCTATAATTTCAGCACTCTACGAGGCTGAGGCAGGAGAATCACAAGTTCAAACCCAGCCTGAGCAATTTAACAATCTAGCAAAAACCCTATCTCAAAAATAAAAAGGGCTGGGGAGATAGCTCCATGGCAAGGCCTGAGGTTTAATCTCCAGCACTGAAAAAAGAAAAAAAAAAACATGAAAAATGGCCAACACTGCAAATATATCACAAGTCATGATATAAGGGAAGTTATTTTTAAAAAGAAAAACTAGGGCAAAAGGAATGGCTCAATGGTTAAAGTGTCCAAGTTCGATTCCCCAGTACCACATAAGCCAGGCCTGGTGGCAAGTGCCTGTAATCCCAGCACTCTGGAGGCTGAGACAGGAGGATTGCCATGAGTCCAAGGCTAGCCTGGGTTACAAAGTCAGTACAGGACCTGCCTGGGCTACAGAGTAAGACACTGCCTCAAAAAAAAAGAAAGAAAAAGAAGAAAGAAAGAAAGAAAGAAAGAAAGAAAGAAAGAAAGAAAGAAAGAAAGAAAGAAAGAGAGAGAGAGAGAAAAGAAAAACTACCATTACGCCACCTAAAGACATTTCCCCAGCCTTACCAGAGTTTTTAAAAAACGGGCTGGAGAAACAGCTCAGTGGTCAATTCCCCAGCACCACATAAGCTGAGCATGATGGTGTACTCCTGTAATCCCAGCACTCAGGAGACTGAGACAGGAGGACTGCCACTAGTCCAAGGCCAGCCTGTGCTACACAGTGAGTTCAAGACCAGACTGGGCTACAGAATGAGACCCTGTCTCAAAAAAAAAAAAAAAAAAAGAGGCTAGCAATATTGTAGGATTATATGAAAATGACTGTGCTTAGTTGTCCCAAAGAAAATGTGACAGGGGTAGTACTCTAAACAGAGGAAATGAAAATAACCTGCCCAGGCCAGGCATGGCAGTACAGGCCCATAATCCCAGCACTCTGGGAGGCTGAGGAAGGAGGATCACAAGTTTAAGACAGCCTTAAAGATTTAGCAAGACTCCATCTCAAAATCAAAACTAAAAAATGGGCTAGGGATATTGTTCAGTGCAAATGTCCTGAAGAGAGAGGGAGTGAAAGAGTGTGTGTGTGTGTGTGTGTGTATGTGAGAGAGAGAGAGAGAGAGAGAGAGAGAGAGAGAGAGAGAGAGAGAGAGAAAGAGGAGAAGAAAAAGAACTTGACCACAGGCTGGTGACTGGTCGAGAAGCAAGTCTGCAACCCAAAGCCTCACCATACTTTGGGTACCAGACAGACATTCCCCTGCAGCCCAGTTTCAAGGCCTGGTCAGGTCTCCCCCAATGAGTCACCAGCCACCACCAGCCATCTTGGCGATGCTGTTAACCTGCTGGGCTGCCTGCAAAGCATCTCCAGCAGCTCCCCATGATCTGTGGCACCACGTGCAACAGCCTCAGACAACACCAAAGAACTCTGAGAATCTTTCCTCCACTCTCTACCTCATCCTCTGCCCTCCCACTCTGGCACTACCCCAGCCACAACAAACCTTTTATCCCAAAGTCCATCAGGCCCCCTCCACTCAGCCGAGCCCTCCCTCACCCCCTGACCTTCACACCAGCACTGGCCTTCACCTAGAGGACTCTCCATTCCTCACCTGATCATCTCCTTGACATTTAAGGTTTCGTCCACACTCTCTGAGAAAAGCTTTCTGAACCAGCCCCTCTCACACAGACCCATCATGAGCCACCTGGGCAATCTCTGTGTTTCTCAAGCTCCCAGGCTTCTCTTTCTACAGCAGTAACCATACTACAACATTATCTCTTCACTGATGGATCTCTTCCATTAGACTCTAATGTTCTTGAGGGTAAAAAAAATCAACTCATTAGTCCATGACAGGCTTTCAATAAATACTTGTTACTATAGGCAATATAGGTCTTAAAAGCCTAGGCTACCCAAGCATGGTGGCACACTCCTGTAATCCCACCTGAGGCAGGAAGATCACAGGCCCAAGGCCAGCCTGGCTAGAAAGCGATTTGGAGCCCAGCCAGGGCTATGTACTAGGACTACACCACAAAAACAAACCATAAAAACTTGCACACAAATTTTCAAAACAACCTTATTCATAACACCCACAAAGTAGAAATGACTCAAAAATGTACAACAGCTAATGAATAAATAATATGTGACAGGTCCATACAATGGAATATTACTTGACTACAAAAAGAAATGAAGCTCTGATACAAGGATGAATCTTGAAAGCCATTAACGAGACAAGTCAATCACAAGCACTACATATTTTGTGATTCTATTTACATGAAATGCCCAGAATAGGCAAATCCTTGTACAGAAAGAAGACTGGTAGCTGCTTCCTAGAGCTGGAGGCCAGAGGACTAGAAGGGGAAAGAATATAGGGTTTCCTGTTGGGGTGATGAATTTGTTCTAAAAATGACTAGAATAATGGTAAGGCTGGGCCCAGCAGCCCAGCAGGACTCCAGGAGGCTGAAGAAGGAAAACTGCAAATTCAAGCCTAGTCTGGGCAACTTAGCAACTTAGTGAGACCCAGTCTCAGAGTTAATTTTTAAAAAGGCAGGGAGGCTAGGGGTGTAGCTCAGTGTTTAAGGTGCTTGCTTAGCAAGTGCAAGGCCCTGGATTCTATTCCCCAGTACCACATAAGCCATGCATCGTGGCACACGCCTGTAATCACAGGCACTTGGGAGGCTGAGGCAGTAGGATTGTCATGGGTTTGAGGCCAGCCTGGGCTACATAATGAGCTCCTGACTAGCGTGAACTACAGAGTGAGGCCCTGTCGCAAAAGAAAAAACAAAAAACAGGGAGCGGAGGGTGGAGGAGGTTCGAGGGTATAGCTCAGAGTGAAGGTTCTGGGTTCAATCCTCAGAAGCAGAAGGGGAAAAAAATTCAGTTGTGGTGGCACATACCTGTCATCCTAGCCCTGCGGGAGGCTGAGGCAGGAGGATTATAAATTGCAGCCCAGTCTGGGAAACTCAGTAAAACTGTTTCAAATAAACAATAAAAAGAAGCTGGGAATATAGCTCAGAGTGAAGGCCCTAAGTTCACCCCCAGTACCACAAAAAACAAAACAAAACAAAACAAAACACTCTACATTATAGCCTACTGAATTACAGCTCAAAAAAGTTGTTACAGGAGCTTGGGTCATACATAGTGCAGTGGTTAAAGCACTTGCCTAGCATGCACAAGGCCCTGGATTTGAAACCCTGGCACTACAAAAAGCCAGGCGTGGTGGCATATACCTGTAACCCCAAACGCCTGTAATCCCAAAATTTAGGAGGCTAAGGCAGGACTACCGTGAGTTCAAGGCTAGTCTGGGCTACGTATGAGTTCAGGATCCACCTGGACTACGGTACAGAGTGAGACCTTGTCTAAAAAGAAAAGAAAACAAAACAAAACACCAATCCCAGCATCAAATAAAGATAATAAAGATTAGCTAGGCATGACAGTGCACACCTGCAATCCCAGCACTCAAGAGGCTGAGGCAAGAGGATTGCTGTGAGTCCAAGGCCAGCCTGGACTACAGAGTGAGACCTCTCTCAAAAACAGATACTTACAATATTTTATAATAGTCAAATAACACTGACCCTAGATTGCATTACAAATCCATTTTGAACTTAAGAGTTAAATTTTGGCACAAACTTTTACAAATGGCTCTGTTAGAAAGCTGACCTCTCCGGGAAGGTACACTTTCACTGGAGTACCCTTCTCACTGTCCACCGCAAAGGAAAGCCAGCTGATGGGAAACGCCTACTCTGTAATAGAAAATCTAACCTTGGTCAATGGGAGGGTCTAGGAAAGAAATGAACTCTTGCTCTTTCAAACCCAGCTGAGTAAGAATGACCTGTTCAAGAAACTGAAGTACTCTGTCTGCTCGCCCCTCCAAATGGCTCAGAGCAGTAACATCCAGTAAGGCAAATCAGAGCCTGGTCAGCTCCTCCTGCATCCATGTGCCACAGGCCCAGCAAAGACAAATGCCGCATTATCCAGTTTCAGAGACTAAATGCACAAGCTGAAACCTAGTGATATAAAAAGGATCAAACCATTTCAAACGACAAGATCCTATTATTTACATTAGAGAGACAGCTACTGCTGCCAAAGCTGTTCTGAGCCATCCTTGTCTCAAGCTTACTACAAACTATCAATCCAAGTTTCTCATTCACATGTTCAGCAAGATGGGTGTCTCTTGGGAAGCCTCCTCCTTTAAAATGGGGGCATTGGGCTGGAGGAATGGCTCAGCGGTTAAAGAGTTTACATAGCAAGCAATATGTCAAGTACTAAGTATCCGAGTTTGATTCCCCAGCATCACATAAACAGGGTGTGATGGTGCACACCTGTAATCCCAGCAAGTGGGAGGCTGAGACAGGAGGATTGCTGTGAGTTCAAGGCCAGCCGGGGCTCCAGAGTGAGTTCATGACCAGCCTGGGCTGCGGAGCGAGACCCTGCCTAAAAATAAATGAATAAATAAATAAATAGATAAATAAAATGGGGACATCCTCACCTCCAGCAAATTAAAATGATATATACTAAGTATCACTAAATAAGTCAACTCATTTTTGTGGGGCTCAGGTTTTCATTTGAAACACAAGGTAGATAAAGCCGGGCCTGTTATCCCAGCACTCTGGAAGGCTGACTGGAAGATTACAAATTCAAATTCGGCATGCGCACTTAGCAATTTAGCAAGACCTTATATCAAAATCAAATATAAAAATGGGCTAGGGGCTGGATGAATAGTGCAGCGGTTAGGCACCTGCCTAGCAAGCACAAGGCCCTGGGTTTGATTTCCCGGTAGTACATAAACTGGGCATGGTGGTACATGCCTGTAATTCCAGTACTTGGGAGGCTGAGGCAACAGGACTGCTCTGAGTTCCAAGCCAGTTTTGGCTCCATACTGAGTTAAGGACCAGTCTGAACTGCACAGCGAGATCTTGACTCAAAAAAGAGGAAAAAAAATGGGCTGGGAATGTAAGTCGGTGTGAAAGCCCAGGGCTCAATCCCCAATACCATTAAAATTGTAATTAATTTAATTTTTAAAAATACAATAGGTGAGACATCTTCTAACAACCCTCTCAGCTCCATACGTCTCTTTCACTTTGTTTTGTTTTTGTTGAGACATGGTCTCTGTTGTCTAACTTGGCCCTGAACTCACCAGGACCATGCTGGCCTCCAAGACACAGTAATCCCCCTGCCTCAGCTTCCCAAGTCCTGAGATAACAGGTGTGCACACACACCCAGCTCACACATGCTACAGGATGAATTCAGGGCTGAGGCAAGCACTCTGACCACTGTGCAGGTCTTCCAGCCCCTATAAGTCTATTTGTTGCTTCCTGAGGTCAGTTTTCCATAATAACAATAATAATAATGAACTGTTCCAAGTTTTTACTGTATGCTGACCTACATGAAAGTGCTCTCCCCTGTCTTCCCTACACGCTCCAGGCAACTCTACAAAGTGGCCTGCAGGGAAGAGGTGCAGATCAGGCCGGGGCTGCCCTCCACTGTACATAGGCTGCTCACAGGGCGGCTCCAGCTGCCCGCTAAGACCTTGGATTGCAAGCCAATCCCTGCCTGATCAGGCGGCTCACTGTGTCTAACGGTATGTATAATGTACGTGCCTGCTTTCCTTCTTGGGGAGCCAAGATTTTGGTATATACTAGGCAGAGATGCCTGGGCGCCAGCCCTGCCACAGCACCTTTGGCATCGAGTCCCTAAGAGGCTTCCCCAATAGGCACTGCTTTCCAGGTGCTGTTATCATTCGATGCTGGAGGAATTAAGCACATCCAGTGTGACGCCTTGAGGAAGCTGCCTCCCTCCACCCTTCGCCCTCCCATTTATTTTGGGTTGTCCTTTTCCTGTAACACATCCTAACTGTGCACAAGACTGAATCTTCTCCAGGAGAAGAGCCAGGGCATGATCAGGACAAGCCCTGGCAGACTCTCCTGTTTTATGGAGAAACTGAAGCTTAGAAGGAAAGGGAGTCAGCTGCATCACGTGACTCCTACCGCAGGAACTCTGGCTCCTAAGCCCTCACCCCTGGCCTACCCCAAGCTCCTCCTCATCCATCACTGCATCTTTATGCAGTTTTCTAGAAAATAACAGTTCACAGCATTCCCATCTTACTAGTCACTTCTGCCAAAAATTGCTCCACAGTTTTCAAAATGAACTTTAAGTGAAACCAGAAAACAAGTGGCCAGCCCTGGACTGCTTCAAGAAGACTTACAGAACTATTCACTATTCATTTTGTTGTTGTTTTTTATTTTTTGTGAGACTGGAACTTGATCCCAGGATATTCACAATGAAAAATGTACCCAGCCCCTCCCCCTTTTTTTTAACCATGAGGCAGGGTCTCTCTCACTAAGTCACTCAGTTGCACAAGGTGGGCTTAAGTTTGGAAATCCTCATGCCTCAGCCTCCTGGAGTGCTAAGATGACAGTGCACCACCACACCAGGCTAGGATATTAAACTATTCACAATTTTAGTCTTAGCTAAAGAACTCACTGAGTCAGATTTTTGGGTTTTGGACTTGTGTTTTATTTTGGAGCTTTTTTTTCCTTTTAAACATTGTTAACTGGCATATAAAAACATAAACATTGTATTAACAGTACATATTTAGAGAGAACCAAGTACCATTTCAGTAATTTGTTTTCATTAGAGCAAATCACAATCTTTATCTTTCTGGAAAAGTGGTCGTGAATAGGATTGCCACAAACTTAAGGCCATCATAGGCTACATAGTGAGCTCAGGACAAGCCTGGAATACACAGCAAGCCTCTCTATCTCAAAAAAATAAATGAAAAGGACTTCCGGTCAAGATGGTGGCTGAGTAACAGAGCTGCACAATGTTTCCTCATCGACCCACTTAAAAAGTCAAGAATTTAGTTAGAAAATGTGTGTTCAAAGTAGCTAGGAAAGATAGGAGCACCCCAACAACTGAAAGGAGGCCAGGGGAAGGTCAGAAATTCACAAAGCAAAGGAAAAAAATCCCAGCATCCCAGGAAGTTGCCACAGGTCAGCTGCAGACAGAGTAAAGCCCAGGACATGTGACAGAGCTGGGAGAAGAAGGATCACCCCAACAACTGACAGGAGGCCAAGGGAAGGTCAGAATTCCTGAAGTCATATCAGAAATGGAAGAAACAGCAGCTGACTTGGCACAGGCCTGAGCTGCCAGCACCCACGGATCACAGTCGGAGGAAAGTCAGAACCTCAGTCTGAGATGAGCACTGAATGGGAGAAGGGGGAACTGTTGGCAGCTGGCAGCCACAGCCTTCAAAAAATGAACCTGCGGGTAGTGTACACTACAAACACGATGTGCACTCCCCCTAGAAAAGGCCCCGGGAGCCCAGACCAGAAGCAGTGCTTGGCAGCCATAACAGGCAATGAAGTAAGCAGGAGTCATTTAAAAAAGAAGGGGGAAAAAAAGCCCAAGACTGAACCCTTTAGAGTAAAAGAAATCTCAGAAGAGCACATCAGGACTTTTGGGGTCATCCTTAAAAAGTGCCTAGGAAGAAACTGGCACATAGGCAGAGAGAGGAAAAAAGGCGGGGGGGGGGGGGGGCGCGGGTGGCAAAGGCTGTTGATTTCCTGAACGGCTCAGTGTAGTGGGCGCACCTCCGAGGGTGGAGAGCCCGCCCTGGGGGAGGGAAGCCAGGACAGGTGGGAGAGCTTTGCTGAGGGGACCGAGGTGAACAAGACACCTCAAAAGGGGGATCATCACCCCATTCATGCCAGAGGCTTCCAGGTCAACGCTGCCCTGTGCACCAGAGGCATCTGGGACTGGGAAGTCCATTGCCCGCCCATCCCATGTGCCAGAGGCTTCCAAAGGCTTCCAAGGAATTCCATCACCCCATCAATCCCAAGACCCAGAGGCTTCCAGAGGCATCTAGGACTGGGAATTCCATCGCCCTGTCTGTCCCTTGGGCCAGAGTCTTCCAGAAGCATCTAGGCCTGGGCCTTCACTGAACTCTTTTTTCCCTGTACATCAGACACAGGCAGCCAGAGACAGCCAGAGACAGCCAGAGACAGCACAACCATGAGGAAATGTGGTAATATATCTCCTACAAAAAGACCTGACACCCCAGGGATACCAGGGATACTGAAACTGCAGAATGCAAAGATGAAAAAGACTAAAAAGATGATAACTTCTGGGCTCAGGAATACTTTGAATTAAAACACGATATGAAACAAATAATGCAAAAGATACACCAGGACATAGCTATGCTAACAGCACACATTGAAAAGCAATTAGAGGAGAACAAAAAAAGACATAAACCAGAAGATAATGAAGGCAATACAAGAAATTAGAGAAGAACACAACAGAGATATAAAAATATTGAATGCAGATATTCAGGAAGTCAAAAACACACAGGAAATAATAAGCAACCAATTCGAACATCTTCAGAATAAAATATCAGACCTAGAAGATAAACTGAGTGAGCTGCAACATACAGGCCATACAGAACACAAAGTGAAAAAGGAAGAAAGCAAAATGTTACAATGGCTGATAGATGATTTAAAGAGAAACAACCCCAAAATTATGGGAGTCCAAGAGAAGACTGAGGACAAAACAAAAGGCTTAAAGGCCATGTTCAATGAAATTATGGAAGAAAATTTCCCAAATCTAAGAAATGAATATGGAATTACTGCAAGCATATAGAACACCACACAGCTTTGATCAGAAGAGATCCTCATCATGACCCACCATAATTAAAATACTAGCAACCCAACACAAAGAGAAAATACTAAAAGCTGTACAAGAAAAACAGAAGGTGACCTACAAAGATAAGTCCATCAGGATAACTGTAGACTTCTCAACCCAGACTTTAAAAGCCAGAAGATCATGGAGCAGTATCATCCAAGCACTAAGAGATTATAAATGCCAACCAAGACTGCTCTATCCAGAAAAATTATCTTTTAAATTGGAGGGAGAAATTAAAACTTTCCATGACATAGACAGCTTAAAGAAATTTGCAGCCACTAAGCCAGCACCGCAGAAAATACTTAAAGGAAACTTAGAAAGTGAAAGGGAGGCCAACGGCATCAATGACACCAGGGAAAAAGGGACAACAGCTAGAGGAGAAGGAGCTGAGAAAAAAGTAAGCTATGCATGAAATTAGGGGTGAATATATAGATAAAAGGATAAACCAAATCAGGCAAAATGTTAATAAACAGTGAAATATGAGTAAACAATATATGAAAGTTAAATCTGAAATAACTAAGCATACCTCTCTATTGCTTTAACTGTAGTATACTTAGGTGATACAGATTTAAGTCCATTTAATGCAGCAAACTGATAAATTCTTAAGCTTGTTAATGTAGCAATTCACTTTTTTGATGTTGAAAGTGAGTTTATCCTCTTTGAGAGAGGCAGAAAGATAAGCAGCACCAAAATAACTTGGAGGAAAGTAACATCTAAAGAGAAAAGTGTAATAAAAAATAGATTGGTATTTAAATCATTTGATTACTTTTAAAACAGTACCAGCTGTTCTATAAAATCTGTGAAATTTCCCACATCATTATTATTAGTAATAGTACAGTAGTGTGCAGAATAGAATAATTACATGCAACATGGGGAACTGACATAAAATCTCTTAGAAATACGCATACATGAATATATTCATGGATAAGCAGATAAAATTATAAACCAAATCTAGCAGAATGTTAGTAATCAGTAAAATGTGAGTAAATAAGTTATGAAAGTTAAAAAATTCTGAAATAACTAAATTTGCCTCCAAACTGTTATTTTAAGTACACTTATGTGATACAGATTTAAGTTCATTTAATGTAGCAATGTGGTATAGTTTTAAGTTCATTTATTGTAGCAATTCACTTACTAGGTCTTTGATATGAGTTTATCCTAAGAAAACTGACTAATGTAAAGATAACCCCATCAATGTACAAACATGTACCTTCCAGTATTCAGGTAAGGCATTTGAAATTTAACTTTTTTTCTTCTTTCTCATGTTTACTAGTCTTTTGAATCACATGCTTGTAGTTCTTTTCTTATGTGGACTGGTTGGGTAAGATCAGGTTTAAGAATATCAACAAAGATATAGCAAAATATATTAAAACTTTTGGCAAATATCTCAGTAAAGGGATTGGCTGGACTCAGAGAAGAGACATCAAGGTCTGACCACTGCGGCCCGTTAGAGGAATAGTAAGCTGAGCTAAAGAGTGGTGACTTAAGTGAAACGATTTAGATGAGGAAGATTTAATATGTTAGGTACTGTATAGTCTCTCTGACTTAGGAAACTCAAAACACAGATATTCTATAGAACCACATGATGTGATAGCCAGGTTGGGGGGAAGGGATAGAGAGGGTGTGTGAGGGTCAAAAATGGGAAGGGATTGTAAAGTTAATATGATATATATATATATATATATATATATATGCACAAAATACTCAAGTTCATTGTAAACATTATGTATTGTCCATGTATATTAATAAAAATCGTGGGGGAAAGCGGGTGTGGTGGTAATGCATAGACCTAAAAAGCCACCAACTGCTAGGGCACACTTCCTGCTGAGATGGTTCATTTTCAATGCTGAGGTTAACAGGAGGAAAAATGAAAGTATTGAAGAATGTCTTTATGAACCTAGAATACAAACATTCTTCTTAAGGAAACTGAAAAGAAAAACCCATAAAAGTAACTGCACTATAATAAGTAAATTCTTCATCAACGGGGCGATTCTCGTTTCTGGGTCCCTCTTCTGACTAGCACAAGCTTTGCCCTCTTCCTTTCCCCCTCTGTAGTTCTTCCAATAAAGTGTTCTCTTAAAAAACAACAACAACAACAAAGACAATGACAGGTAAGCCACAACCTGAGAAAATATACTTAAAACATATGTAGTTGGGCCCAGGAACATAGGCCAATATTCTTCACACTATGGGAGGCTGAGACAGGAAAATCTCAAGTTTAAGCTCAGCCTGGCAATTTAGGGACTCAGGGAGACCCTGTCTCAAAACTAGAAAAAGAAATAATAATCAGGCTAAGTGATGGCCCTAGGCTCAATCTCCAGCACCAAAAAACAAACAAATAAATGTTCCAATATAAGATTAGAATTTAAAAAATATTTACACTCTTCTATAATCTAATCTATGTAAAAAAGAAATAATTTGCCAGACACTGTACATGTCTGTAATCCTAGCACTTTGGGAGGCTGAGGCAGGAGAATCACAAGTTTGAGCCCAGCCTGGGCTACACAGTGACTTAACAAGGCCCTGTCTGAAAAAAAAAAAAAATTAAATGGCTAGGGATGTATATCAGTGCAGAAGGCCCTGAGTTCAATTTCCAGCACTACAAGGAAGGAAGGAAGGAAGGAAGGAAGGAAGGAAGGAAGGAAGGAAGGAAGGTAGGTAAGAAGGGAGGGAGGGAGGGAGGGAGAGAGGAAGGGAGGAAGGAAGGAAGGAAGGAAGGAAGGAAGGAAGGAAGGGAGGAAGGAAGGGAGGAAGGAAGGGAGGGAGGAAGGAAGGAAGGAAGGAAGGAAGGAAGGAAGGAAGGAAGGGAATCTTAATGTTTAGGGGCTGGAGGAATGGCACAGCAGTTAAAGCACTTGCCTAGCAAGCGCAAGATGGTAAGTTCAATTCCCAGCACCACATAAACCAAGTGTAGCTGAGGCAGGAGGATTGCCATGAGTCCAAAGCCAGCCTTGGCTACATAGTAAGTTCAGGAACAGCCTGGAATACAGAATGAGACCCTGTATCAAAAAAAAAAAAAAAGAATACTAATGTTTGATGACAGTGAGAAAGATCAGTTGTGGCACATTCATACAATGCAACACTACTTCACAAAAAAACTAGTAAACTACAACCATGATAATGAGTGTGGAAGAACTTCAAAAACAATGCTGGGCAAAAAAAGATCAAATCACAAAAATATTCATCACATATGATATCATTCATATCATGGTCAAAATAACACATAGAAAAAGAACACAGTAAAAGAAGATACTTTTTACATGTATATATAGTAAAACTAGAAAGAAAAGCAAGAAAATAATCTGCAATTTAGGGCAGTCATCAACTCTAAATCACTTTAGAAAGGAACATATTCTGGAAAACAGGCAGCATTAGGGCTTTACAGGTAACTAATGGAGTAGTGGACGGGCCTGTCATCCCAGCCCTGCTGGAGGCCGCGCAGCAGGATCACAGGTTCCAGCCCCACCTAGGCAATTTAGGACTTGGTGAAACTGTCTCAAAAAAAAAAAAAAACACTGTATGGTTTCTCTGACTTGGAAAACCCAGAACACAGACATTCTTTGGAACCATATGAAGTGATAGCTGGAGCCGGGGAAGGGACAGGGTGGGAGTGGGAGGGTAGAAGATGGGAAGGGATTGTGAAGTCGATGTGATACACAGATATACGAAACACCCAAATTCATTGTAAATACTATGTATTACATTTGTATATTAATAAAAATAGTGGGGACTTTTTTTTAAAAAAAAACGACTGGTGATGTAGCCCAAGCCCGAAGACGCGGGCTCATCCTCAGCACCGCTCACACTCACACACACACAGGGGACCAAGTGGGTTGATCCTTTAAGCTGCTTGGAAGGCACACTCATAATTTTTAGGGGTTTTATATTTGCACGGGGTCAAGGGGTACTGGGAATTTAAATTAGGATAGTGTACCTCCAAACTATATTAATCTTTACATAGTATCAAGATCAATAATATATATGATGTATTCTATAACAAAAACTCTAAGGAGAAAGACGTTAAAATGCCATTAAAAGATCACCTTAGGCTGGAAGAATGACTCAAGGGTTAAAGCCCTTGCCTAACAAGCGCTAAATCAAGCACTAATTACCAGAGTTGATTCCCCAGCACCACATAAGCCGGGCATGGTGGCACATGCCTGTAATCCCAGCACTTGAGAGGCTGAGGCTGGAGGACTGCTATGAGTCCAAGGCCAGCCTGAGTTCAGGACCAGCCTGGACTACAGAGTAAGACCCTGTCTCAAAAACAACAACAACAACAAACAAAAACAAACAAACAAAAAAAAACTAGACTACACGGATGGAGGCAAAGTTAAGCAGCTAAGTGGTAACAGCACTTGCCTGGCATGCACACCATATAAAATCAGCCAAGTGAGGTAGAAATCACCTGTAACCCCAGCACTCAGAAGGCTGAGGCAGGAGGACAACTGTGAGTCCAAGGCTAGCCTGGGCTACATAGTGAGTGAGTTCAGGACTAGCCTGGGTGTGAGTGAGATTCTGCCTCAAAAAAGGAGAGGGCAGCTCAGTGTGAAAGCCCTGTACTTGACCCCGAGGATCACAAAATTAATTATTTAATTGAAAGTGTATGTTAAAAACTGTAAAGACTGAGGACTTTTTCTAATTCCTATTAAAGTTACTAATCAATAAGACTAACTTTTTTGATAGTACTAAGCATAGAACTCAGGGCCTTCACACTGAGCTACATCTCCCGTCTTCTTTTTGTTGTTTTTGGTTTTTTTTTTTTTTTTGGATTTTGAGACACAGTCTTACTAAATTGCTTAGTTTCCCAGGCTGGGATTGAACTTGTAACATTCCTGCCTCAGCCCCTTAGAGTGCTAGGATTACAATTTATACCACTCAGCCCAGTAATATAACCAGCTTTTAAGATTTGTTCATTTAATACATATTTGCTGAGCACCTGCTGTACACCAGGTATTATTCTAGGCGCTAGGGACACAGGCGCTAACAAAGTCAAGTCCCTGTCCTCACACCGATTACAGTGTAGTAGGGGAGAAAGAGTAACAACCAGGGAGAAGGGCAAACATGGCAAAAGAAATGACCTGAGGGCTGGAGGAATGGCATAGAGGTTAGAGCGCTTGCCTAGGAAGCTCAAGGCCCTGAGTTGATTCCCCAGCACCATATAAGCTGGGTGTGGTGGTGCACATCTGTAAGCCCTCCCACCACTCAGGAGGCTGAAGCAGGAGGACTTCCTGAGTTTGATGGGCTACAAAGTGGTGAGTTCAGGACCAGCCTGGACTACAGAGCAAGACCCTGTCTCAAAAAAAAGAAAGGAAGGAAGGGAGAGAGAGAGAAAGAAATGGCCTGAGGCCCTTTGTGGTGGCACACACACCTATAATACCAGTACTCCGAGACACTGAGGCAGAAGGATTACAAGTTTGAACCCAAATGCACAACATAGTGACTGAGCTTGGTATGTATGACCTTGTCTCAAAAAGGGAGAGAAGAAAGGGGGAAAGGATCCGGCTCAACGTGCAGGCCCTGGGTTCAAAAATGAGGGGTAGGGGGTCACTAACTAGATGTTCAACATCAATGATCCTAGACTAAGGAAAATACCAGACTCAAGACTACACACTATATGTATGATACCATTTGTTAAGAAAAATTACATCATTCCAGTACTCAGAAGGCTGAAACAGGTGGAGAGGTGTGAGTCCAAGGCCAGCCTGGGCTATAGAGCAAGACCTTGTCTCAAAAAAAAAAAAAAAGAAAGAAAGAAAGAAAGAAGAAAAATTACATCAGCATCTCTCAGAGGTAGAAAAGGAAGAATGATTACACCAAGGCAGAGGGAATTGTGTGGAGTGATGGAAATGTTCTGTATCTGAATGTAAGTGGTGGTTTGGTGACTATGTACATTTATCAAAATTCCACAAATGAGTGGCTGGAGGAATACCACAGCGGTGAGAGTACTTGCCTAGCAAGTGCGAGGCCCTGAGTTTGATTCCCCAGCACCACATGAGCCAGGCGTAGTGGTGCATGCCTGTAATCCCAGCATTCTGGAGGCTGAGGCAGGAGGACTGCCATGAGTTCGAGGCCAGCCTGAGCTATATAAGTAACTCTGGGTCAACCTGGACTACACAGAGATCCTGTCTCAAAACAAACAAACATACAAAAAAACCTCCAACAAATTGTAAACTTAAATGAATGAATTTTATTGTACCTTAATTATACTTTGACCAACATGGATTACAAAAATAAAAATAAAAATCAGCAAAGATAAGCTGAAAAGATGCAAGATGCAGGGTTACAGAAAAAATTGTCCCAAAAAAACACTTTGGATATTTCTGAATCTGAAATATCTCCCAAACCTCAAAGCAAAGACACTATGTGGGCCTCTGCTACAAGTATACACTGTGTTTCTCTTAACACTCCCATGCTACAGCTTTTCTTTCTTCTCTGTCTCTATGCTAAAGACTGGCCCCAGGGCCCCACAACCATAATCACCTGCGCTAACACCATGCCACACCTGCAGCCCCACGGCGGCAGCTGTGCACATACTGTTCAGGTAGAAACTGTAGGAGCTAGCTGCACATTCTGCCATCTTCCCTTCCCTAAGAAGGGAACTATCCAATCTGCACTCACTCCTCCTGACTGCACCATCACCCCAGTCCTAACTACATGTGGCTATTAAAGTGGCAATTACTTACAATTTACTTAAATAAAACATACAATGTCTCAGTCAGACTAGTTCCATTTCCACAGTCACAGGATAGTTTGCTCTAGCTTGACCTCTTTTTTAACTTATTATTTATTTATTGGTACTGAGGATTGAGCCCACGGCCTTCATACTGAGCTAGATCCCCAATCCATGATTTTTAAGACAGGGTCCCACTAAGTTGCCCACTGCGAGCTAATACTTGCAATCATCCTGCCTCAGCCTCCTAGAGTGCTGGGATTCCGGGCCTGTGCAATGGGCTGGCTCTAAGTTTCCCAACAATGCTCACGCTCATTGATGGTGGGGGGTCACTTTAGAGCAGTCGCCAAGCAACTGCACACATCCTTTACTATTCAGCGACAGCTGTATCTCAAGGTGTTATTTTATAAAGTAAATTATGCTCATACAAACAATATAAAAAAGAAAGGAATTTCACCTCCCAGGCTAGATTTTTCTCCAAAAAAATCTAAAAAGTTTAAAATAACTTTTTAAAGATGTGGAGCATTTTCAAAGTTTATTGTTCTGGCTTTTCTTTTCAGAAAGGCAGAACAAAGGCTTTTAACTTTTTCTTCCTACATTATTAAAAAGTTAATAAAAGGGGCTTCATCCTTGCCACAATATCATCACCAGGCTCAACCACTAAACCGTGCTTGTTCACACTACAGATGTGCCCTTTCAATGAAATTTTGAAAATCAGAAAAACAGAAACTCCCACAAGGCAGTTAAATTACCCAATTTACTTGGTTCTCATGCTATGCCAACTGGCATTTAGGTTTAATTATTCGATCCTACTTTATAATAGCACAGTAACACATGTCAGCACCCTCTCCACAGGCCTCTTGAATTCTATCTCTATAAAGAAGTAGGGATGAGTCTACCTGGGTTTCTCTGAGAATTAAAGGGTTTGCAAATCAGAAGCTTCCAAACGAGCAAGGCTCACAACTCCATACTTGATTTGGTTCTGCCCCAGCCCAGTGAAAGCAATTAACAAGCAGGGTAACAGCAGCAGGCTCCTCATGCCTTGAGTCTGGCCCCTCCCCTTGGGAGCGCAAGCCTCACAGAGACGCGGTGCCCCGATTCCTTTATCCAAAAGCTGCTGGTCAAATTCTCTAGGGGGTCCACTGAACAGAGGGAATCCCAGAGGGGACTGGTCAGGGTTCCTTGGATCATTAACCTTCACAGTGAAAGACAGGATCGGGTGTTAGAAACAAACCACACACCCACATGCTGTAATACCAGTTTCCATTGGAGTAAACCAACTCAAGTACCGAACCAGTGCCTGGCACTGTGTGCACCTGACACATGCTTAGTGAATTCCTGCTGCATGAGTGAGTGAGTACAAGTCTGTGCACAGTCTCAAAAAAATGTTTGCACATAGGAGATAATAAATATGTGATGAATACACAAAGAGAGTCGCCAAGACACTACCCTGAGTGCTGGAAAAGTGATCACGGTATTTTCTGTGGAACAGCTCCCTGAGTTATACAAAAGGTTCAGAGCCACCTGCTATGAGGGAAAGCAGTCTATGCACTGAACAGAAGCTTGGAGCCAGGACCTGTGTCCAAATCCCAGTGCTGTCTGCCACATTATGACAGACCTAAGCCAATTCACTGGGGATCAGTCAAATGGGGATCAGCTCCCCCCTTTTTTTAAAAATATTAAGGGATAAAACCAACTTACTTTGTGTGGTTGTCATGAATTACAAAAATAAACTGTCAGGGCTGGAGAAATGGCACAGTCTGGAGGAATGGCACAGTAGTTAAAGCACAGGCCTAGCAAGTACAAGGCCCTGAGTTCGATTTCAGCACCACATAAAGAGGGTGTGGGGACCCATGCTTGTATTCCCAGTGCTTGGGAAGCAGAAGCAGGAAAATTGCTGTGTGTGATGGTCTGGGCTCCATTGTGTGTTCAGGACCAGCCTGGACTGTAGAGCAAGACTCTGTATCAAAAAAACAAAGAGAAACTGTCCAAGTCAAGTGTGGTGGCACACACCTATAATCCCAGTATTGTGGGAGGCTGAGGCAGGAGGACTGCAAGTACAAACCCAGAAAGAACAACTAAGTAACTTAGTGAATCCCTGTCTCAAAAATCAAAAATTCACAGCACTTCAGAGGCTGAGAAAGGAGGATTGCCATGAGTCCAAGCCCACCCTGGCCTCTACAGTGACTTCAGAACCAGCCTGGGCTACAGAATGAGATTGTCTTCAAAACAACAAAAATCAAAAATTTGGTACTGGAGGATAGCACAGCAGTTAGAATGCTCCCCTACCACACACAAAGCCCTGAGTTCAATTCCCCAGCATCACATGAGATGGACATGGAGGCACATACTTGTAATCCTATCAGTCAGGACACTGAGGCAAGAATTCAATGCCAACCTGGGCTACCTAGTGAGTTTAGGACCAGCATGGACTACAGAGCTAGACTCTGTCTCAAAATAAATAAATAGATAAGGGGCTAGAGGTATAGCTCAGCAGCTAAAGTGCTTGCCTAGCAAGCGCTAAGTCAAGTGCTAAGTACCTGAATTCAATTCCCCAGCACCACATAAGCTGGGTGTGGTGGTGCATGCCTGTAATCCCAGCACTCAGGAGGCTGAAACAGGAAGATTGCGGTGAGTACAAGGCCAGCCTGGGCTCCATAGTAAGCTCAGGACCAGCCTGCCACAGAAAGAGAATATATAAATAAAAATGGGCTGGGGGGAAGAGTTACCCACTTGGCACCCCTCTCAGCAGCAGCACTTACTCTTCTGTCCTTTCTTTCTAAATAAAGAGCTATTACTATACACCTTGTCACCTTCACCATGTACTGGACACAGACACACAAAAGGGGCTGGAAACTAGCCCTAGTGGCTCAGTCCTGTAATCCCAGCACTCTGGGAGCCTGAGGCAGAACGATTATATGTTCTGGTCCAACCCAGGCAACTTAGTGAGTCAATGAGAGCCTGAAATGATAAAGGGCTGGAGATGTATCTTAGTGAGAAGGCCCTGGGCTCAATCCCAATATCCAGAAAAAAGAAAAAAACTAAAAAAGGTAAGAATCTTTGGGAAGTGCTGGCATTTGAACGCTTACAGTGCCCAACGCTGTGCCAAGCATTCTAAAATCATGAAATCTCCATGCCCATCCTGTAAGGCTCGTAGGAAGATCCCCTCTACAGGTGAGAAAACCGACTCGGAGAGAGTGATTACAGCGTAGGAACCATGCTGAGAATCAAACCCCAGCAACAGGTACAGTGTGTACTCCTGTTCACTACAAGGTATTTCCCTCTGTCAGAGCACCAGCAACCACTTAGTCGCCTCGGCACTTATGGCACTTTGGAGCAGCAGTTCCTCGAATCCACGGCCCAAATCCTGTGAGCCAGGGTTAAGTTCACGCAACTGCGACCCAGAGAAGTTCAGCGAAACGTCCTCTCGCCTTGGGGAACAGCTCCAAGCTTTTCACCCCTGGGCGTGGAAAGCCCCCTTCAGCACTCACTCGCATACAACGTTTGCGTCAGTGTCTCAAGCGGTCCCCACACCTCAAATGTCCGCAGTGAACCCCGAGAAACCAGCCGCATCCGCCCCAACAGTTACCAAGTCTCCCCTGGCCCGCCCAAATCTGGCAGCTCCAGATCACCCTCCTGTCCATCTCGCCAGCCCAGGCCAGGAGTCTCCCAGCCTCGAGGACGCACCGTGAGGGGGAGGGGAACCACAGAGGGCGCATGTCCAGACGACTCCATTAGACACCCTCCCCTCCAGCTCACCTGGGAGTCACGGAACTCGACCACCACGTTCTCGCTGCTCCATCGCGCCGCCATGGCCCTAGCGTGGCGGCGGCGACAGGGAGAGAACACTCTCCCACACAGCCAGAACGAGGCCCCCAGCTCCCGCAGCTTCGCGCCTCGGGCCAGTCCGTCTGGTCCCACCTTCCTCCTGACCGCAAACCATTGGCTGACCCAAACACCGACTCCATCCCTCTTGCCGTACCCTCCAATTGCAGTACGCGTTTACAAAACTAAGCCCTCCCACTTCCGTCATCAACTTGAGTCATTCGTGCTTCACACAGATATGGACACGCCCCCTGCCGTGAGCTCTACCGGGAATTGTAGTTCTGTTTGAGCACAGTATAGGATACTCAGGGAAAGCTTGAAGATTATCATTTGGCCAAGGACAGGCGACTGTTGTCCTCTCTGTCTTCTCGATGATGTCTCCACATTCTTCCAGACGCAGGCTACCAACCGAAACCCAACATTCTTGCAAACCAGAGATACGTCTTCTCCTGATTCCTACCGTAAAGGTTTTGTAAAATCAAATGTTTTCACAGAGTACAGTAGCGCCTCCCAAACGCCCAGGGACTCCTGGTGATCTTTTCAACCCTTTCTAAGGTTCTCCAAAAGCAAAACAGGTTTTTTTTTTTGTAATTTTACTATTAAGTTATTTTTATTTTCTCTTACCGGTGTACACTGGAGTTTTCCAGAGGCTACAAGGTATTAATACATTATTAGCACAAGGGCTGGAGGAATGGTTCAGCGCTAAGTACCCGAGTTCGATTCCCCAGCACCACATATTCTGGGCGCACGCCTGTAATCCAAGCACTTAGGAGCCTGAGACAGGATGTTGGCGGTCAGTCTATGGCCAACCTGGGCTTCATAGTGAGTTCAGGACCAGCCGGGGCTACAGATCAAGAACCAAAAAACACTTCCAGGCTGGAAGGCACACACATGTAATCCCAGCTACTGGAGAAATTGAGACAAAAGTACAGTAAGTTTTAGGAACTCAACTCTGTCCCAAAAAATTTTTAAAATGGGACACCATGGATACACTCAGTGGTGGAACGCTTGCCTAGAATGTATAAAGCTCTGCGTTCAATCCTCAGTCACCAGGCATCCTAGCCCCTCCTCCTCCTGTTCACAGGGGAGTGCCTACGTTCGCCTCAGTTTCTCCCTTGTGCTTATCCTAATAAAGTTACTCTCTACTTCCCTGCTGCTCTCTTTGTTTATGGTTTTCATTCTTTGACACTGGACAGAACACCAACCCTGGTTATGTGCTCTCTGGTAACACTTCTGGCACCTGAACAGGGACACCTGAAGACATCGCACAGCAGGCTAAAATCCACCCTAGGTCTACTCCCCTTTGGACCCGCTTAGTCTCTCTCTCTCTTTTTTTTTTTTTTTTTGAAAAATTAAAACTGGACACCTATTGGCCAGTTACTTTCTACCTTACTTTCTCCCTTGTACTTATCCTGATAGTTACTTTTGTTTGTTTGGGTTTTTTGTTTGTTTGTTTTTGAGACAGGGTCTCTGTAGCCCAGGCTGGTGCTGAACTCACTATGTAGCCCAAGTTAGCCTTGGTCTCATGGCAATACTCCTGCCTCAGCCTCCTGAGTGCTGGATTACAGGTGTATGCCACCACACATGGCTTATTAAAGTTACTTTCCACTTCCCTGAAAAATAGTCATCAAAAATAATATATATGGTATATATGTGTGTGTGTGTGTGTGTGTGTGTGTGTGTGTGTGTGTGTGTTTAGTGCTTACCTAGCATGTCCAAGGCCCTGGGTATGATTCCCCTGAACCACAAAAATACTTTATCTGGGTGGCACACACCCATAATCCCAGCACTCAGGAGGCTGAGGCTGAAGCAGGAGGATTGCCTTGAATTCAAGGCCAACCTGAGTCCATGGGCAGTTCCTATGATTCATGTGGTGCTAAGATCTAGGGCCTCATGCTTACTCGGCAAGTGCTCTAATCTCTCTGCTATTCCTGCAGCTCCTGTTGTCGTTAATATTATCACTATTTTGTATGTTCCATTCACTGCATGAATAGAAAAAAGGTTTAAACCCTTTCCTCCTGAAATGTTGGATATAAAGGAGAAGACAAGGACTGGAGGAAGAGCCCACTGGTTAAATGTTTGACTTGTAAGCTCAAGGCCTTGGGTTCAATTCACCAGCACCACATAAGCAGGGTGTGATGGGCACACACCTGTGATCCCAGTACAAGGAAGGCTGAGGCAAGTGGATTGCCTTGAGTTCAAGGTCAGCCTGGGCTACATAGTGAAACCCCCATCTCAAAAAAAGGGGCGGCGGGGCGGGGGGGAGAAGACAGTACTGGGTATAGGGGATATGGTGACACATTCTGTATTCTCAGTTACCTAGGAGGCTGAGGCAGGAGAATCTCAAGTTTCATGCCAGGCGGGGTGATGTAGCAAGCCTGTGTCTCAAAACAAAAACTACTGAGAGCAACGGACATAGCTCAACGGTAATGCCCCTGGGCTGTGTCTCTAGTACCACATAAACAATACTACTGCTACTACTACTACTAATAATAATAATTGAAGTTTAAAAAAAGAATACAGACTTGTCCACAGGTTAAGGTGACTATCAGCTCACCCGTTTGCTCAGGTTCCAGCACTGTATCCAGGGAAGAGGCTTGCATCCCAGAAAACTGGAACACTTGGTCCCTCTATAATCGATGCATACTTGGCAGAAAGAACTGTGTATTATAATAGACTTGCAAGTAGTGTGTCAGGAGGGAATAGTCTAAATGGGAGACCTCAAATGGCATCTTGAAGGTGACATTTGAGCTTTTTGGTAAAATATTAAGATTTTGGTAGGGTATCCTATCAAAAAAAGTATATCAGCATTAAGAGTGTGAACAAAGACCTTGTGTGAAGTGTGAAGAGCAAGTTGCTTTCCAAAAACATAAAACTGTTTCCCAATCAGCTCCATGTCTTGTGGCACTGTGTTTCTGTCCTTCAGCATGCACACCAGTAAGACAGGCGGACTGCCACATGCTCCTGGCCAGCCTGGGCCTCACAGTGAGTGCAGGACTGGTCTGGACCACAGAGTGAGACCATGTCTCAAAAAAAAGACACATTACAATTTAATCCAACATTTATCTATTCAATATCTTCAAGCTTTTAGGAGAACAGGAGCCAGGTGCTTTTTGTTGTGTCCTGCCTGGTAACCACATATGCAGACTGATATGAATGCATATTTGTCTAAATCAGGCTTGGTTACACAGCCTGTAACCCCAACTCTGTAGGCTGAGGCAGAAAGATTACAAGTTTGAACCCAGCCTGGGCAACTTCATAACCACTTAGGAGACCCTGTTTCAAAATTTAAAAAGGGCTGGGGATGTAGTTTAGTGAGAAGGCCCTGTGCTCAGTGCCCAGTACCACAGAAAATTTAAAATATATATATTTATTCAGACAGTCCAATGAAGGATGCAAACAGCACATAAAGTCATGGCCCCAAAGGGCGGTCGAGCTGAGGAATCTGTGCAACCAAAAGTAATCTCAAACACTATTCAATATATTTGCGTGTGTGTGTGTGTGTGTGTGTGTGTGTGTGTGTGTGTGTGTGTTTTCACCTAAAAGGAAATACAGACTTGCCAATCATTCTCCAAAAAAACACAACTTTCCTTCTTTGTCACCACCCATCATGTGTCCTCAAACACAGGAGCCCTTACAGCATTCCTCCTTCCCAAGTATGGTGGGGCACACCTGAAATCCCACTTACATGGGCCAGAGGCAGAAGAGTTGTGAGATCAAGAGCAGCCTAGGCAGTGTGATGCGATCACATCTCCAAATAAAAAGCTAAAGGGGCGGAGGGGATAGCCCCGCACACCCTGAAGCCAATTGCTTTGACCAAGAAAACAAGGACAACAACAGCAAACCCTCACTCCTTGGGGCTGGAGTAAGAGCACAGCAGTTAGAGCAAAGCCCTGAGTTCGAGTCCTCAGAGCCATGTAAACTGGGCATGGTGGCATTCGTCTCTAATCCCAGCACTTAAGAGCTGATGCTGAGTTTGAGGCCAGCCTGGGCTACATAGTGAATTCAGGACCAGCCTAGACTACAGACTAGACTCGTCAAAAACAAAACAAAACAAAAAAACTCTTACCTGAGACATGCTGCTATAGTACTAGCACTCAGGAGGCTGAGGGAGGAGGATCAGCTGGGCCCAGGGGTTTGACATGAGCTTCCACAACACAGTAAGACCCTGAGACCCTGTCTCAACAACAACAAAAATTGCCTCTAGCGTTAACCTTTACCCTCTTTTTTCTTTTTTTTTGAAACAGGGTCTCACTCTGCAGTCACACTGGTCCTGAACTCACTATGTAGCCCATATTGGCCTTGAATTTACAGCAGTCCTCTTGC
>PVKB01005729.1:0-14283 GCA_004027205.1 Ctenodactylus gundi
TTTCTTTTCTGTCCAGCCCTTTTGCTGTTTTATAAGAGCAGACAATGTCTGCTTCGGAAATAATTTAGAAAAACAAGAGCAACGAGTAACTTAGCCATAGGAGATAGGAGTAAATTCTGAGTTGAGTCTACCCTCCTCTTTAGACAATAAAGTTTCAAAATTGTAAGCATTTAGTAAATGACTTGGTGTTTCTGTTTTGTTCACTGAACTGTTAGCGTTTTAAAGGTGGAGACTGCTCACATGCATTCAGGATGGGACCTACTGTGAATAGATGCTCAAAAGAAAGAATGAGAATAATATGGCCAAACGTGGGACATGATGCTTGCTGTGGATCGGCAGGCCATCGATTTGGTCCTTTCCTGCTTCGTAGAGGTAGACAGTGGTGGCTCTTCCTGTTTTCAGTATCTTGAGAACATTATTTTCTGAATTTCCTTAGCCTCACATTTTTAGCTGATGAGTCCAACCACCAAAATATCTAGTGCCCTTATATTGGTCTATTCCTGTGAGAGATGAGCATATAGTTTTAAATCTTTTCATCTTTGATGAAATAGATACATTGAGGTTGATCTTGTGTATTAGTAGCAGAGATAAATTGAATATTTTTGGACTTCAATTAATAGAATGGGTAACATTGTTGTGTTGAATTTTTAACCTTTTAGGCCAACTTTGAAAAATTGTAGCTTGTAAAAAGTACAATCTTTATTAAGCGCTGAAAGACAGGGCTTATTTTTCATTGTTTCAGAGAACATAATTGGATCCACCTGGCTCATGCTCTAGGTTTTTGCCATTGTGACATTTAGCAAAACTTGAAAGCGGGGCCCCGTGGCTCAGGCCTGTAATCTTAGCACTTTGCGAAGCTGAGGCTGGAGGATCACAAGGTCAAGCCTAGCCAGGGCAACTTAGCAACTTAGGGAGACCCTGTCGAACAAGCAAAAAGGGGTGGGGATGTAGCTCAGGTCAGAGGCCCTGTGTTTAGCCACCAGTACCAGGAGTTAAAAAAGAAACTAGTAAAACTTTTTAATATTCAAAAATGTACTTAGGTAGTTTTTTTATTTTTTGTTTTTTAATGTACATAAGCTTTTCCTTTTATTATTTTGTTCCATCTTACTGTTGTCATGCCAGTGAAATACTGCAGTTTTGTAAAATTTTATTTTTATTTTTTTGAGACAAGGGTCTTGCTCTGACATCCAAACTGATCCTGAATTCACTATGTAGTCCAGGCTGGCCTGGAACACAGGGCAGTTCTATTATTTGAAGTTTTGGGAGGATAGGCGTGTGCTTCCACACCAGGCTAGTTTTCATGTAGTACCTGGGGTTTGATCCCAGGCCTTGTGCACACTAGGTTACTGCTTAACCGTTGGGTTATGCCCCCAACCATGTTAATTTATGTTTTGGTGTGGGTAGTAGAAATTTTATTACCTGAAGATAACTGATTCTTATGTGTTTACTTACAGGTAACAAAAAAAGAAACAAAAGTTTATACTGATAGTGAGATGATGATAATAAAACAGGATAATGAGAAATGAAAACAGAGTCTTGAATTATGTAGTTAGGGACGGTCTCTGAATTTTAAAAAGTATTTATTTATTTATTTTTAGATAGGGTTTTGTTCTGTAGTCCAGGATTGTCCTGAACTTACTATGTAGCCCAGGCTGGTCTTGAACTCACAGCAGCCCTCCTTCCTCAGCCTCCTGGTGCTGGGATTACAGGCATGCACCACTATACCTGACCCTTTTTTTTTTTTTTTTGAGACAGGATCTTGCTCTCACACCTGACCAATTTTTATATGGTGCTGGGGAATTGAACCCAGAGCTTTGCTTATGCTGGGCAAGCACTGTAACCACCAAACTACACCCACAGTCTTGGAAGATCTCTCTGAGAAGCTAATATTTGAACTTAGTTATGAATGATGCTAAGAGCCACCTAGGGGCTGGAGGAATGGCAGGGTGGATAAAGTGCATTCCCCAGCAGCACCTCCTAAAGTGGGTGTGAATGCACATACCTGTAATCCCAGGATTCGGGAGGCTGAGGAAGGAGAATTGCCATGAGTCCAAGGCCAGCCTGGGCTCCGTGGTGAGTTCAGGATCAGCCTAGGCCACAGAGCGAGACCCTTTCTCAAGGGAAAAAAAAAGAACCATCTATATGGAATCTGGCCTGAACATTGTAGGCAGAAGGAAGAGAAGCTTCATGGCTTGCAGAGGAAGCACATCTTTGGTCTTAAATGCTTAGTAGTCTTCTTGAAGATGCAGCTTATCACCAAGAGTAAAATCAGATGATTAGCATTCTGTTTATGGTTCCTGACTTATGGTGATTTGTTTTAAGATTTAGTTTCTGATGGTGTGAAATCCACACATGCGTTCAGTAGGAGCCATTTTGAATTTTGAAGGTTAATCTTTCATGGGCTAGCAACTTCAGTGTGATACTCCTGATGCTGGGCAGCAACCACAGTGCCTAGTCAGTCATGTGATTATGAACAGTTTAAATTCTATACAGTGTGCTATGTTTATCTCTAATTGGTTGGGTATATTTGACTTAAGATATTTAGCGGGAATAGGAGACTGAGGTGTAGTGCTTAAGGAACAGAGAGAAGGATAATGTAGGCAGTGAGAAGTAGGAATTAACGATTTGATAAAGGCAGAACCTAGGCTGAAAAATGGACCATCAGGATGGAGGGATAGTACAGTAGTTAGAGTATTTGTCTAGCAAATACTAGGCCCTGGAGTTGATTCCCCAGCACCACGTAGACTGATATGGTGGCGCATACCTATAGTCCCAGCCTTTGGGAGGCTGAGGCAGGAGGATTGCAAGACCAGCTTGGGCTACATGGTGAGGCTTTGTCTCAAAAAAAAAAAAAAAAAGGACCAAGTGGCATCATAGGTTAGAGAAGAATGGGTCATTGGATGCTTAGATTGTTTGCCCCTTCAGTGGAAGCTGTTCTGTTGCCCTTTTTCCAGTATGGGTTAAGACAACTAACAGTATTTAGTACCTGTCACAAGGCGAATGCAGATGAACAAGCCAAGCGTAAACACATATTTAACATGCTGTTTATTAGCTAATTACAAAGGATTATAGGTACATAGAGGAGACAGAAATCAGTGTGCGGTGGTAACATTTGTACCTGTAGACCTTGTTTCATGATTTTAAGCTTAGATCATATTCCTTGTCCTTTCACACAAAATGTCCCATTGAGTACCTACTGTGTACCAAACCTTGGTCATTGGCTCAGGTTTCGGGGAATACATTGATAAATAAAACATGTAAGCCAGTTCTGGTAGCAT
Source organism: Ctenodactylus gundi (assembly GCA_004027205.1). NCBI lineage: Eukaryota > Metazoa > Chordata > Mammalia > Rodentia > Ctenodactylidae > Ctenodactylus > Ctenodactylus gundi. The sequence goes on from PVKB01005729.1 coordinate 3,279, forward strand.
AAGCCTTTAATCCTAGCATTCTTGGAGGCTGAGACGGGAAGATCACAAGTTTGAGCCCATCTTGGGCCGCTTAATTTAGTGAGAGCCTGTCACAAAATCAAAAATAAAAAACTGGGCTAGGGATGAAGCTCATTACAAAGGCCCTGGGTTGGATCCCCAGTACCAAACAACAATAACAAAACAGTCATGCAGAGATCTTCTTTCTTTTTTGGTGATGAGTGGGGGAGGAGTTACAATAAGCAAACACTAAGCAAAATATGTAGTGTGTTAGAAGGTAATAAGTGTATGGAAGCCGGGCCTGATGGTACAGGCTGTAATCCTATCCTAGCACTCTGGGAGGCTGAGGTAAGTGAATGTCAAGTTTGAGTCCAGCCTGTGCACCTTAGTAACTTAGAGAGACCTGGTCTCAAAATCAGAAATAAAATGGATATAGCTGAGTGTGAAGATCCTAGTCTCAGTTCCCCAGTATGACAAAAAAAGTGTTATGGAGAAAAGTAAATATAGAGAAGGTAGAGAATGAGAAAGCTGGATTGTGTCTGGGACATTGCAGTTTAAAACAAGGTTGTCAGGAGAGGCTCTTGAAAGGTGACATTGAGCAAATACCTACAGGAGGAGTGAAGAGCGCGCAGGTGGGGTTGCCAAGGTGGAACAAGGAAGGAGGTGAAGTTAGGAGCAGGTGTGCAGGTACAGGGCAGGTTGGGTAAGATTCTATGGACTATTGAAATGATTTTGACTTTTATTTATTAGTATTTTGGAGGAGATAGGAAGCCACTGTTACGGTCTTTGAGAGAGGAAGTATGATTTTGACGTAGGCTTGCAGAATAATTCTGGCTCCTCTCTAAGACAAGGAGGGAACATCACTTGGGATGCTAGTACAAGAATCCATCTTATTATTAAGGGAAGAGAAGAGTTTCAGGGCAGAATCCCTGCTTTTTGAAAATGGCATTACAGAAGACAAAAATGCGAGGGTGGTATGAATCTTCTATCTGAAATAGCATTTCATGTTGGTCAGTTTTAAAAGATCCCATATTGTCCAGGTGTGGTGGCATGTGCCTGTAATCTCAGCTACTTGTGAGGTTGAGGCAGGAGGATTGCACGTTCAAGGCCAGCATGGGTGATTTTAGTTAGACCCGTCTCAAAAAATAATAAGGACTAAGGATGTATCTCAGTGGTATATAGTCCTCAGAACTATAAAGAAAAATAAATTAGTTCCATATTGATTACATTTGGTTTCCTGACCTTGCCATCTTAACATGTGTCAATGTAAGCTGTGTGGTTTGACTTTTCAGATGGCCGCCAAGAGCGGGTCATGTTTGACAAAATTACATCGCGAATCCAGAAGCTTTGCTATGGACTCAATATGGACTTCGTTGATCCTGTAAGTGAATGTGGTTTGTATCTCAGCTTCCTTGCTTCATGTGATATTTTTCTGCCTGTTTTTTTATTTCGGATCCTTTGCTTACATGATACACTTTGATTTGTATTCTGGCTGTGCCTTTGGGTATAAAATGTGAATATATTGCTTAAATATTTTTCTTAATTTTGGTTCTTTCTATGAGGTTTTTTAAATCATAGAACTATGAATGTGAGCAAAGAGGGAAACCTGATTTGATCATTTACTATCATATTTTCTTGAGTAAATTGTTTTATTCATAGTGGAGAAATCTATAGGAAAGCAGTTTTAAAATTGTAATCATTCGGATAGGAACTTGTCTGAAATTTGCTTCTTAAAATATATGTGTAAGAATGAGTTTTCATGGGCCGTGCTTAGTGAAGGACAACTTTCCAAGTAAGTCCCTCTTCTCCTTCTGTACTGCCTGGGAGGGGCCCTCACCATCTTACCTGGGCTGCTTCCCACAGTGGTTTCCTAAGTGACTTAGCTTTTTCTGTAATCTTGATCATTTCAAATACTTCTACCTGGCTTTTAAATTAATCTTCCTAAAATGAGAGTCTCTAAGAACCCTCTGCAAACCCACCCATGTTGCCTTAGCCTTATTTAGGTATTTTATCTGTCTTAGTGTGCTCCTGGGTTATAGTTCTAATCGCATAGTGTGGAAATTATTTACATCTGTTGCCTCCTAGAATTAACAATAGGCTGTTTTTTCTTCTTGTGATATATATAGACCTTGTATCTAATTAGGTATTTGACAAATGTTTAGTTGAGAAAATAAATAATATATCTTTGAAATGTAAGTTCTTGGGCTGGAGGCATAGCTCATCGATTAAAGTGCTTGCCTAGCAAGTGTGAGGCCCTGAGTTCGGTTCCCCAGGCATGGTGGTGTACACCTATAATCACAGCACTCCAGAGGCTGAGGTAGGAGGATTGCCGTGAGTTTGAAGCCAACCTGGGCTACGTGGTGAGTTCAGGACCAGCCTAGACTACAAATTGAGGCCCTGTCTCAATGAAAAAAAAAAACTATTTACGTGTGTGTGTGTTTGTGTGTGTGTGTGTGTGTGTGTGTGTGTGTGTGTATGTAAATTTTATATTTAATATAAATTAGTAATTGCATATAATTTTATATTTAGAACATCTAGAAAATAATTAAAATGGTAGTATGTTAATGTGTTAATGTTCGGATGAACCTGAGACCTTATCCTTTGTTTTACAGATTAGAAGTCTTAAGAGAGAAAGGGTATTCAAGTCAGAGGGAGTGTGTGGAGAGAACCTAGGTCTCTTGATTCCTAGATGGTTTCCTAATGTTCCATTTTATTTCCAAGTGCATGTGTGTTACCGCAGACTACAGAGTCCTAGGGTAGATTTTGTTGAGTAAGTCGGTATGCTATGAGATCTAGCACAGTTTCCACATAGCTTTTTTTATTTCTAGTTTTGAGTACTTGATGTGTAACCCAGAACTATTTAGAATACTACTTTTATACTTAACGTAGCTTATCTGCTGAATCTGAGAAAGAAATGATCAGGAGTTACTTGAGCTTAGTTATATGAAAGAATAGATAGTCCATTATTGCAGTAGACACACCCACACATTCTTTTTTCTTTTTTTAAGGAATATGTGGTTTGGCCAGCTGGGATGTGTGTTCATTTACTGTTGAATTAAGCTGTTTTTAAACATAAATTTAATACATGTGCACACATTTAGAACTTGTTTTTCTTAAAGATGTGTGGTAAGTGGGGCTTGAGGCATAGGTAAGAGGCTCAAGTGCCTGCCTAACGTGCAGGGCCCTGAGTTCGATTCCTCAGCACCACATAGAAATTAGCCAGTTGTGGTGGCACACACCCATTATCCCAGCACACCAGGAGGCTGAGATAGATTTGCCATGAGTTCCAGGCCAGTCTGGGCTACATAGTGAAGTCAGTACCATGCTGAACCAGATTGAGACCTTGACTCAAAAAAAGGTGTGGTGATACCTTTTGTGTTGTATGTTTTACAGAGTGGAAGCTCTTATCATATTGTCTACAGCCTGAAAACTTAGACTGTAACATAATCTTTGAGCCTCAAGTTCTTCATGCAAAGAGGTGATCAGTGATAATACCCATCTCAGGAGGTGATTGTGAGGTGTTAGAGATTATAAAACGGAAGTACTTTGTATTCTGTGAAGTGCTAAAGAAAGAGGGATCTTTTTATTTTTTCTTTTGATACTGGGAACCAAGCCAGGGCCTCACAAACACTAAAGCAAATGTTCTTCCTCTGAGCTGTTTTACTCTGGCCCAGAAGAGGGATCATTATCGATAACTCAACCCATTCCCTAATTTGTACCTTTCTCTCTTAATTGAAGTGATTGAAGTTTGATTCCTTTGTTTTCTTGAACTTTTTTAAAGTGGAATTTGGAAAAATGGATGTGTATGGACCTAGAGACTTGATCATATGGGGAGAACTTAAATGAAAGATGAGGAAATACTTAGTCTGTTTTTAGATATTTCTATATAGACAGTCTTTTAAATGCTAAAGTTAGATTTTTTTCTTCATTACATTCATAATACACATCTTCTGGTGGGTTTGTGAATTCTCCTTACCAAGTTTCCCCTTATTACTATATAAATTTGTCTTCTTAGTCACTCTTTTAAGGCACCTATTTATTTTTTATTTTTTTGTAGGCGCAGATTACTATGAAAGTAATACAAGGCTTGTACAGTGGAGTCACCACAGTGGAGTTAGATACACTGGCTGCTGAGACAGCTGCAACCTTGACTACGAAGCACCCGGACTATGCCATCTTGGCAGCAAGGGTTGCGGTCTCCAACTTGCACAAAGAAACGAAGAAAGTGTTCAGTGGTGAGTTTCTGGTGAAAAAGTTGGGCAGAACTTAATATTCTGAGAGAATAAGGGTAGTAATTACACATGAATTTAAAAAATCATGATCTATTTTAAGAACCAAAAAAGTGTATAAATTCATGGCAAAGAGGAAACTAGAATTTTCCATTTCTTCGTCCTGGTGACCTCCTGCATGTTGTTCTTTACATTTTTGGTTCCTCTTTAGGCAGTTGGTGTTTGTGTTGGAAAAATGACTAATATTTATTGACAGGTTTTGGGTTCATAGCATTTTGATCACCATTAGCAGACTTTTTTTCATCACTTCCTTTTTATAGTTGGAGGAGTGTGAGCAAAGAAAGCTTAAATATTTTGTTTAGCATATAAGAAGCCAGCCTGGTAGACTCAGGTTAGAAATCTTTTGGCTCTCAATTTCAGAACTATTAGGTGACAACGCAAATATTCTCTCCGGTCTCTTCAGTAAATTTGTTGTATGTTAGTTTTCTAAAATTAATAGATTCAATCCAGTCCCAATCAAAATGCCAGTTTTTGTGTATGAATACTTTTATATATAAATACAGAGGGCCAAATACTTCTGTGATGTGCTGGGTAGGGCAGAGTGAAAGACCTTCCTCCTTGAAATGAAAGATTTTAAGTTTTAGGTTACGTTTCTGTTCCAGTAGACTTTAAAAAACTGGTAAGAAATTATAATTTCTGTATTTGCTTACTTTTGATCAGTAATTATCAATGGGAGTGGGTAAACCAGTTTTAGTTCTGTTTTTTCAAGAAGTTTCAAGAGCTTATCGTCACTTAAATTCTGAAAGATTTTTATCTTAAATGTGGTATTATATATTTATTCAACATGGATATGTTTTTGAAACTTTCTATGCTAGGCACTGAAGTAAGTTGGAATAAAGGATTGAGAGTCGCTTTTTTAAACAGTTAACTGTTAAGTGTTCTTGACATTTTTTATTTCTTCTTAGATGTAATGGAGGACCTCTACAACTACATAAATCCTCATAATGGCAAACATTCTCCCATGGTGGCCAGATCAACACTAGATATTGTTTTGGCCAACAAAGATGTATGTATAACATTCTTCTCTTGGAAATTTTTGACATATTTAAGAAAATATAACTATAAAAGTGTAGATAATAAATTTTTTCTCCCGCTTCGAATCCTGATTTTTCTTCTCTAGAAGCAACTTTTGTTTTCTTCCTTTCCTTTTTTCTTTCTTCTCTCTCTCTCTCTTTCTCTCTCTCTCTTTCTTTCTTTCTTTAATAGTTCTGGGGATTGAACCGAGGACCTCATGAAATTATACCCATGTGTCACTGCAGCTGGCGAAAATGAGCTTTTAAAGGAGAAAACCTATTTTTCACAAATTTTCTTTAATGGTGCTGGAACTGAACCCAGAGCCTAGAGCATGTTGGGCAAGTGCTCTACAACTGAAATACATCCTCAGCTCTGATTAAGAGAAAGGGAAAACAGTTTCATAATGATTTTTTTTTTGTCCTTTGACATGTACATATACACAAACACAGTGTTTTGAAAGAATGGCTCCATTTTTTTCTATTAAATGACTAATTGTTTTTGTTTTCCTCTAGCTTTGTGGTCTATAAAAATCTTTAATAATCAGTTTTGCTGTACAAATGTGTCACAATAATAATTTGTTTAAAACCTATAAAAAAGTGTATTTTGCAATTCTGTAATTCTACCTTCTGTCACTTTCTACTTTATAGCACTATGACTTAGCGTTATCTCTTGTATCCTATGCCGGTTTTAGTTCTGGACTCAGTGAACAGTAGCAACTTTTGTGAAAGTAAGTCTAATTATTTTAATTGTGGGTTCTTTTCCCTTCTGTCAGCGCCTGAATTCTGCCATCATTTATGACCGAGATTTTTCCTATAATTACTTTGGCTTTAAGGTACGTAAATAGTGGATTTCACATAAGAGGGGATTCCCCCTTAAATTCTGAAATTATTTTGTGTTTTGATGATATAGTTGTGAGGGAAATAAATTGTTGAGAATTGGTATAAAGCTGCAGGGTTGTTGGGATTAAGCCAGTGGTTGTTTGAATTAAGGTATGGATAGCTCATGTGGGTTTTTGTTGTTGTTGTTGTTGTTTTGTGTTGTTTTTTGAGACTGGGTCTTGCTTTGTAGTCTAAGCTGGTCTTGAGCTCACTAGGGAGCCCAGGCTGGCCTGGAACTCAGCAATCCTCCTGCCTCAGCCTTTCAAGTGGTGGAATTACAGGTATGCTCCACCACGTCCAGTTTATGTGGTACTGGGGAATTGAACACAGGGTCTTGCTTATGTTAGGCAAATGATTTAATTGCTGAGCTATTCCTCCTGCACTGTAGTTTTAAAATTTTATAGATATATCTAGATTACCTAGGGGGTTAGCCAAATAATTTGCCAGAATTATTCCCTATTATTCTACTGTTGCTCTAATAACTACTGAATCTATCACGTGTGTGATGTTTCTTTACATACATATTTTTGAACATGAATGTTGATGTCTGACCACCTATAGCCAGATCTGCTTTTTTCTTAGCATGCTATATAATCTCTCTGCATTTGTTTTCTTATCTTCAGAATGCTGAAGATCTAAAATTTCAACAAGTTCTGTTGGAGATGAAATATGTGTATAAGTTAGATTAGTACCTCACCTGTTACAAGTTTTTTTGTAACTGTTAGCCATTGTGATGATGCTGATGGGGTTAGTTGATGAATACCACAATTTTTATTATAATTCATAATAAAGCTGGCTTTTTCCAGAAAATTTTATGTCGTCTTTGCTAAACAGAACAGCCAGTTAACCTAGACTGAATTTAGGAAGAATAAATGTGCTATTGTTTTTAATTAAAATTGTATAAAAATGGAGATTAAAACAGATCACCTTATTATGAATGGTAGAATGACTGCATCTTTAGGAACAGTGCCCTGAAATTTTTTTTGCCTGCTTTGTGTTTTCTAGACACTGGAGCGGTCCTATTTGTTGAAGATCAATGGGAAAGGTAAGAAACGAAAGTGCTTGCTTCTTTTCATCGTGTTGAATATGGAGTTTGTTGCGGTAAGCCTAACATTTCTGTTTAGACTGTAAATACAGTGTTTTGAACTTAAGGGTTAGTCTGTGCATAATTGTCTTGCTTCCTGGTGTAGTTTGTCTGAGGCTTTTTTTGGTGTTCTGTTTTTTGATTCAGATGCGTTTTATCCTCATTTTTCAATAATGCAAACTCTTTGCTTTTAATAGTGGCTGAAAGACCACAACATATGTTGATGAGGGTATCTGTGGGGATTCACAAAGAAGACATTGATGCTGCAATTGAAACATACAACCTGCTTTCTGAGAAGTGGTTCACTCATGCCTCTCCCACTCTCTTCAATGCTGGTACCAACCGCCCACAACTTTCTAGGTATGTTGTTTATAGCTGCATTTCCCCTCCCCCTGTTATTCTTTTATTAGTATGTGTTTGTGCCATGTAATAATTACATTCAGCTTTGGGAATTGGTGCCTAAGCATATTGCATGTTAATCATTTTGACTACCTTGTTCTACTCCCATGTTCCTGTCTTTTTCCAGATCTTCTTTCCATCTTCACAAAGTCTACCTTCCTGTTGCCTGCCGTCACTTTTATTTTGTTCTTTTATTTGTATTTTGAGTTTCTCTCTCTTTTTTGAGACACTGTCTCGCTTTATAGTCTTGGTGGTCCTGAACCACTGTGTATCCCCTTCTGGCTTTGAACTCACAGCACTCCTGCCTCAGCCTCCCAAGTGCTGGGATTACACATGGTGGTGTGCACCACCATGTCCACTTAATTTTTATATGGGCTTGGGGGAATTGATCCCTAAACCTTTTGCTCACACTGGGCAAGCTCTCTAACCACTGAGTGCCCCATTCCTAATCCAATAGTTTGGGTTTCTTATGTAAGAGAAACTATACAGTATTTAACATTCTGTGTCTGGTTTATTTTGCATAGCGCAATGGTATCAAGATATATTCATTTTCCTACAAATGACTCAATTTTTTTCCATATGTCAGAGTAATATTCCATTATGCATATATATTGCAATTTCTTTATCCAGTGAGATTGGTGGTCATATAGGCTGCTTCCAAAATTTAGCTATTTTAAGGTACATATAGCTGCTTTTAATATTTGGAAATGGTTTTGACTAGGGAAATGAGAAACTGGGCAGTTCGACACATTAAAAATGTTAACTACTGCCTGCTCTGATTAAATGAGATTTATACTCTGGACAGATCTCTGACTGCAGGGTGGTAAATGAATTGGAGAAAAGATAAGTGCTGATAATGAAGAATTTCTAAAATTGATTATGGTAGTGGTTATATATCTCTGTAAATGTAAGGGTCGCTGGATAATATGTTTAAAACAGGGAATTATATTGTTACATGAACTGTATTTCAATAAAGCAGTTCAAAAGTAGCTTTGTAAGTAGTCATATGTGGTGGCACATGCCTGTAATTCCAGTACTCTGGGAAGCTGATGCCAGAAGATTTTAGGCCTAGTTTAGACAACTTAGTAGCTTAGCAAGACCTGTTTCCAAATATAAAAAATATATAAAGGCTGGGGAACATAGTTCAGTTCCAAGGTCCTGGGTTCAATACTCAGTACCACCACCAACAACCAAAAAAAAAAAAGGGGGGGGGGTGGTGGAAAAAAGGGCAGGGCACTGAAAATGCTTGCCTAGCAGGTACAGTGTCCTGGGTTCCATTTTTAGTGCCATTAAAAAATAAAATTTAATTAAAGTAAGTGTCAAGAGCTACTTTAGGAACTCTTGTGGTAATTTATTTAAGATACTATGATAGTTTGGCTTAGGGGGGTGAAAGTAGGGATTGAGAGAAGTAGATTCAGGAGATATTTTGAATGTAAAATTCATAGAGTTTCATGATGTTTTGATTATGGATCAAGGATAGGATTAAGGATTAATGGTGATATTATTTACTGAAAAGACAACACTAAGAATCTGGTAATATGTTAAAAAAATAAAACATGCCACTAGAAAATTGGTTTATCCCAGGAATTCAATGATATGCCAACGTTAAAGAATATATTAATATAACTTGTCACATAACATTTGTATAATTTAATGCTTTTTCTTAATAAAATGCTAAAATAAATACAGGAAATAAGTTCCTTAATGGGGTGAAAGATGTGCACTAAAAATATCAGTCTGTCACCTCTTTTCTCAGCTGATTAATGGAAGTCTGAGCCAGCCATTGTAGAATAAAGAAGAGATTGGAAATGACATAGGGAACTCATGAGTATCTATGCATAACTTGCTAGAATTAAAAAAATTTCTACGAAATACCTATGTAAAAGTTCAATATAAATTAATCCATTGAGTTTCTATACTTGAATAGTTGTAAATTAAGTTCTAAAACATAGCATTTGTAATACTGAAAGGGATCTAAAAATAGATATAATAAAAACATTTTTAAGGGAAATTCTGAATCTTGATTGAAGGATGTTAAAAAGCAAATGGAGATTGTTTACATAAAGGAATTTAATGTTTTAAAGATGTCTGTTTTTCCCAAATTAATCTAAAAATTGAGTGTCATTTTGGTCAAAATGTTTAACATGCTGATTCTAAAATTTATGTGGAAGAACAGACATTGTCAAGGTGACTTTGAGGGAGGTAGGTTCTGATCCCTGGATCCTGTGTTGGAATGATTAAGAGGAATCTTTGCATGGGAAAGATGATACTTATTTATTCAAGCAGACCCCAGTTCCAGTCAAAAATATCCTTTTTGCAGAGGCTGAGGGTGATACGGTCCATACAAAGTAGGAGAAGTTTACATGAAGGTGGGGGCAGAAGCCAGTGATGCTCCCATAAACAGGGAAACCACTGGCCGCCAGAAGCTGGCTGAAGCAAGAAGTAGTTTTTTCCCTAGAGCTTTTTGTAGGGAATGTTCTTAATTTGAACTGAGTGAAACTGATGTTGAAATTGGCCTCCAGAACTGTGAGAATGAATTCCTGATTTTAGTAACTAAATTAATGGTTGTTTATTAAGGAAACCACAAGAAACTAAGAAAATAGCAATATAATTTTGAAGAAGAAGCTGTACCAGACCTCAAGAGTACTGATAACTAATGTTAATCAAGTTAGTGTTGTATTTACTGGGACAGACCAAAATTACTGGAGTATAATAGGGACAGAAACAGATTCAAGTTTATATAAGAAATTAATGAATTTCTGAGGTGTCATTGCATTTCATTGGGGGTCATGGTAACAGGAAAATTGGTTCTTGTTCTGAGGAAAAAATATCATTAGATATCCTTCTTCATGTCACATAGATTAAATTCAAGAAGATATCAAAATATGAAAGTAAAGTCTGTAAATGTACAAATAGAGAAAATAGTTAAGTATGTGCTTATTCTCAACTTTTTATTGTGAATTTCAAGCATATAGTAAAGTTTAAAGTACAAATAAATACTCGTATGCTGACAACTGCCTAGATTGAAAAATTACTAACATTTGGCCATAATAATAATATATTTAGCATTTTTATTTTTAAAAATGGGGGAGGGATTAGCTGGATAATTTGAAGTTTAATTGAAAACATGACTCAATGCCTCTACTTAAATATGTATGACATCGCTGGTGAAGATTTTTAAGATTGGAAAGCAAAATGCTATGAAGCGAAAAATTGGAAATCTTGTGAACCAAAAAACAAAGTAAAACACAGGTGTCAGACTAGGAGAAGAATTTTGCACATGTTAATTATTGATAGGTAACAAGAAAAAGAAACAAAATCAAATGGAAATAGGGGAGGTATGG